>CAJGYO010000010.1:34970390-35198046 GCA_904845875.1 Miscanthus lutarioriparius
AGAAGACTTCAGAGGCATCATTGGCCCTCAGTGCCCGTAACAGCGAGCAGGCGAAGAAGAACCAACACTACCCTCGTCTAGGCCTCGGTGGCTACGCTGGCAAGCAAGAGGTCTTTAGGAAGATGTACGCAGAGGCCAAGGCTGCCGGAATACGAAAGTGTCAAGAAGTTGAAGCCACGCCTCAAACAAAGGATATACGCGAGGAGTGTGGATTCATCCGGTAGTAGCCTCAAGTTTGCTAAGCCAAGACTGAGAAGTAGTATCAAAGATACTGAAACTTGCTGAAGACAAGGAGAAGGGCGCATTCAACCCTTCTAGAGAGAGGGACGAGCTTACCGTTGCCTTGGGAAACCACGAGCACACAGGACGCACCAGGGGGCTAGGGAAGAGGATGTCCTAGAGGCACGGATTCGTAGAGGAGAGGCACGTGTACAAGAAACATGGCAGAGACCAAGAGTCTAATATTGAGCGCCAAGTGAAGGCTCTAGCTGAAAAGATGTTGGTGGAGAAAGGACTGTCTACAATGGAGCCACAGACACTAATGAGGCCGCCCGGAGAACTAGCGGTAGTTGGCAGCCCTCCGGATGTTCCCAGCAGTCAAGGTTCCAATGCAACGGAACCCCCGTCGATCGCATACGGGCGCCAACCAGTTGCAAATTGGTGGTTCCGATGGGCAGGCAAAACATGATCATTGAGGTGGCAATGGGCGTGGCACATCCTCCGGGCGGCACGTGGCATAATAGGGACATCCCACAGGACTACACTCGGGTCGAGGTGCATACCGTGAAGCCCGAGTTCATGACTTGGAAGATAGAACACCCTACTCCTGAGGGGCTCGTGTTACTCGGAGACGTCATGAACCAGTTCATCCTCTGGCACAGACGGGACATTGTATTGACCGAGTCTTCGCCAACTCCGACTGAAGTTCATCCTCTGGAGCGACCCGTCGAGGACGGGGAGGTATACTCACCGACCCATGACCATGACCACCACACGCTAGAGACTTCTCCACCTCATACCGAGCAAGGGCACGATGACACGCCACATCCTTCTCCACCTCGTACCGAGCATGGGCATGATGACATGCCACGTCCTTCTCTAGCTCGTACCGAGCAAAGGCATGATGAGATGCAACATCCTTCTCAACAAGCGTAGCCGATACATGAACAACAAGTGTCTCATGAACAACAATTGCCTCGTGAACAGCTGATACATGAAGAACAAGTGGCCCCTGGAGTAGGTGATGCACAAGTTGACAAGGACGTGCCCGAATGGGAAGCTCGAAACAAAATCCCAATCAAGATAAGGCCATCGTATGTGGGCATTAATGACATCTCGTCGGTGCACAAGTGGATGGCCCATGACCAGTTCAAGCCTAAGAACCAAGTAAAAGAATTCAGAGCACCAGCTTTTGAGGAGGGCACCACTAGCAAACTGCACAAAGGGTTTAACAAGTATCCAGCTGTTGATAACCTCAAATGGTCAAATGATTGCCCGGATAAATATGAAAAAGGCAAGAACTTCCTACCAAACCGAGTCATACAGTGCTTGCCACGTGGAATGAGAAAGTTCCACGATTGGTACTTGCGTGCTCAGATAACAGAACTAGAAATCTTACAAGCATGGATCCCTGTCGGCACATTTGGAGCCCCAGGTGGGCAAATTGCTGTTGAGTTTAAGGATATCCAGGCATGCTTCCACCTCGGACGAATGGAAATGAATCTAATTCGCATGTGGTGCCTGTATGTCCTTGCCCTCTCGATATGATATGAATGTAATCTTTTGATTTTGTTGTAACTAACCCGCACCGTGATTTGTAGAATGCAAGCGGACTTTGTGAGAAAGTGTCCAGCTCTGAAACATGGGTATATAGACCCTTCACCTATAGCATCAACAAATTTTAAAGAGTGGAAACTAGATTGCAAGGAACTAGGAGCTGGAAAGACACTTAAGGAGAAAGAGGACATCAGGAACAAGAAAATATTGGAAGAGTCCCTCAAGGTTGCGGCATACATTGCCCTATGTTTTAAAAATCTCCAACAACACGATACTATATGGATACCATACCACTTCAAGTAAGTTCGACTGTATACTTAGCTTTGTTCAATATACTTTGTTCGATGCAAAAGAGCTTATGTGTTCCTTCTATGACTAAATTCATGCAGCGATCATTGGATTTGCATAGGCGTCTGGCTCTCACATAGCATGGCATGGGTCTTTGATTCAGTGGATTTCCCAGTCGATACATACAAAGACTTCATAGCGATTGTCAAGACGTATACATATCGACAATCCTCATTTTAGCTACTATGTTTGTATACATACTTGTAAGGTTCAATGAGGGATACTAACAAGTTGCATTTGCTAAAACCATTGGAACATGGCATTCAGGCACTATGTCTAGGAACATAGGGGAGGCATCATCCAAATAGGAAGGAAAAGTTGTATGTCAAAACTCTATGTGCGGTAAGTGTCATTTACTTTGGTACTCCATATATTACGTGTCTGTCAATAGCATTACTTAACATCTCCATATGCAAAACACACAGTGCCCCAAGCAGAAGCCTGGGAGTCTACATTGTGGATACTACACATGTATTATGATGAGTACCATCGGTGGCTACAACAGAAACCCCAATCTGGTAAATTTGAACCTCTTCACTCGTAGTATGAAAAGTTCGTATATATTGTGATATAGTAAACCTAAACTTATTCTCTTGTAGTTAGAGAAAGATAAAGACACGAGAAGGAACCCATACAAGAATGACGAGCTTTTAGAGATGGTCGGCGACCTTTGCAACTTCATAATGGACCAGATTGTGCACCATAAAGGCACTTACCATCATCTTCTTTTCGACTTAAGTAGTAATCCTCTATACCAACACCTTCGTGAGACTGATAGGCTAGCCCTAGGCCGTTGATGACAATGTGGACTTGTGGTATGGTTTGGATCAGACTTTGGAACGGTTTGGACTTTGTTTTGCATGTGGACTTGTGGATTTCTTAATGCACTATGTTATAATGATGGACTTCATAATGGACTATGTTGTAATGATGGACTTTTATGAATTATGACTTGTGATGATGTTCTAAATAATGGTCTTGTGTTTGTGGATGTATATATGTATATTTATGGCGGTCAGATTCGAATTTGAATTATATATATATGTGGTCAGATTTGAATTTGAATTATTTTTTTGCTGGAAAATCCACTGTAGGGGCGGTTCTTGATTGAACCGTCCTTACAAATACACATAGCAGGGGCGGCTGGTGATACAGCCGCCCTTACAGAAGTTCACTACAGGGGCAGCTGATATTACCAGCCACCCCTACAGAGGGCACTGTAGGGGCGGCTGAAAACACCAGCCGCCCCTATAGAGGACACTGCAGGGGCAGTCAGGAAACCGCCCCTACAGAGGCACCCTCTGTAGGAACACCCTGGGAAGGGCGGCTGGCGCAGCCACCCCTACAGAGGCTCTAGAGCCGCCCCTACAGTTAACTTTTGTAGTAGTGTTCGGTTCGTTTTAGCTGCATAGTGGAATCGTTGGTGCGAGTGGTGCGCTAGAAGGAACAACGGCTGAGGGAAAAGATGTGACGTGGCCTAACGAGAAGCTAGGAAAATAAAATAATGGAGATCTCCTATTTAGTTATAGAAGATAGAAGATTTCTATTAGTCTATCAACTTCTAGTTTGACTTCTGTGTTACGACCCATGGACTTTATGGACTTGTGTATTACTCTTGGAGGTTGCCACCTCCTAGGTGATTTGATGGCAAGAGGCTTCGTTGAAGCACCACACTGATATTGTGGTGGCCTACGTTGCACGTATATGGATATGAGTATCAGATACGATACGTATCGGATACGTGGATACGCATTTTGCTAAAAACTAGTGACACGCGGATACGGCTAGTATATTTATAAAACCAGTAATTTCATATATTAATAACTCAACAATCATCACGTGGGTTCATCTACTCGTATTAACGAAATATTAGACAAGAAAAAAAATCAGAGAACATATATATAATAAATAAAACTATTGTACTGTACTACTGTGTCTTGCCTGACATCCTGAGCGTCGAGCGTCTTGCCACACAGCCTGAGTGGAGTGCCAAGTGCGGCTGCAAGCAATCGAGGCGTCATCAATACGATGGGGAGGAACCGAGGAAGTGCTGGCTGCTACGTTCACGCACGATGTTGGGCCTTCACAGGCCGTATCTAATTTGGTCCATACGTGTCCGATACACGTATCTGAGTGAATACGTATCCAATATTTTCAGTATGGCCTGGATACGTATCCGAGCCGTATCCAAGACGTATCCATATCCAATACGTGTCGGATACGGGATACGGACCCCTACTGAAGTATCCGCGCATCGTAGGTGGTGGCTCTAGAGGAAGGAATGGTTTGGGGCTCTTGTGCTCATCTCCACTAGAGATTGGCAATGAACTACTCTAGTAGATGAATGTGCGAATAAAATATCTTCGTGACACGAAGGTGTGAATAAAATACCTTCGTGACACGTCAGCTTATACACGAGTGCACACTGGTGGATAAGCCGTTGAACCACGGGGAAAAATCATCATGTCAACCTCGGTGTGCAAACTCCCTAACACTAGCTCTTACATGTACATCTTGTTCTAGTTTTGTAGTTGTTGCTCTTGTGCTACTTGTGCATGTGTAGCTCTTCTATTAGTTCAGTAACCGTCTTGAGTAGTGCTTACAAGTCTAGCTTGCTCTTAGTGTTTACCGTTGCTCACTGGTATGTGTAGGAGCTCCCGTATGCTTGCTTGAGTACTAGTTGCTTAGGTTTATGTTACCTTACAAACTAGACTCTCACTAGATCGGCGTTTGTTTCATCTTGACGTAGCGATTAGTTTTAGAAACAACTATTCACCCCTCTCTAGTCGGCCATGCATCTCGACCTTTCTCATATCGTGCATATTCCGGGACACAACAATCCTTCTCCTCTCTACTTCTACCAACTCTCATACACATTGTCATACACCCTTGAGTCAGCTCTAATGATGTACCTTCGGGGATTATTCTTCGTCCAAGCTTCATGGCCTTCTAGTACTTGCCCAAAGGTGAAGAGCATTACATACCTTCCCTAGATTGGAATAACAACTTAGTAACTGCAGGGTGGTGGTGTGACTAAGGTATGATCCCGAACAACAACACCCTCTGAGTTTAGTGTGGTCGGGCGAAGTTGTGACTTGGTGTACGGAGGATGGGGAGATCTATTCCTCGTAGAGAAGCTCCGTAGTGGACGACACCTTAGTGACAGGAAGACTCGGCCGACAAGTGTCGAGCCTTTGTGACCTTTGTAGCTTGCCCTACACCGTGACCATGGTAAGGCTTAGTGAATAGGTGTATCCTTCATGGATCTCCAATATGGACTATTTCAATTAGTATTACAAACAAAATGTTAAAATAGACATGCTTTTACTAATTTTTGTTGCTTACAAAACACGAAATCGCTATTCTAGGCTTCTTGGTTGCTTCTGTGTCCAACGGACAAGCAACATGTTTTTCTGCTCTGCAGCTGTGCATTCGAATTTAACCATGGACAAATTTTACATTTAAGATTCCTCCGACATCTCGTTTTTTAAGTTTTCTATATATATGCTGGTGAAACTTGCAAAAACCGTTTACTTTGACCTCATGCTCCAGTTCCCTTGTCCATGTAAAATAAAATCAAGTATCTAAATGTTTTCAGTTGAAGCCTTACTTTGAGTGCTGTAAGAACATAGGTGTGCCTCTGTTTTCTGCTCGTTTATTAATTAGATTCGATGGGTGCCCTATATACCTTAGCTTATCTGTGATCGTTTGCTAGCATAGATGCTCTTTTTTCCAACAAGTTTCTTTGCTGCTAGTTATTTTCAAACAGGGTCGGTGGTACATCTCCTACCATCGGTTCATTTATTGGTAACTGTTTTCGTTTCTACGAGGAAAATGGAACTCGCTGACAAGGTCCAGAGCTATTCCAACAAGTTTCTTTGCTGCTAGTTATTTTCAAACAGGATCGGTGGTACATCTCCTACCATCGGTTCATTACTGTTTTCGTTTCTACAAGGAGGAAAATGGAACTCGCTGACAAGGTCCAGAGCTAAACTCAAGACTCATAGTTGGCAAGTTGGGATAGCTCTGGTGCTTCAATATATATATAGTCCTACAGCGCTGTTTTATGACAAGCTCATACACAAAGCTCACACAAAATTGCAGTACACAAAGCTCGTGCATATGTATGTTTCTAGTGGTGTCACACAGGATTTTAAGGATAAAATGGGATGCAAAATCTTATGTGCGCCCAGTGATCAGTCACAGACATAAGCCGACAAATTATGAATAGTATCATCACAAGTGTTTATTACATCACGAACAATAAGACATAGTTTTCACATAAATATAGCGGAAGTATAAAGAAAAATCTCTCGCAGAAGCTCCATATCACAGGGACGTCAACTGGTTGACCACAAGTCTAGTAATCCTCAGGAAAGTCGTCATTACCATAGCCATTTGTTACCCATCCGAGATTTTTATCCAAATAATGAAAATAAACAAGCGTAAGTACATGTCGTACTTAACAAGTGTAACATGGGGTTCACGAGGCTCAAAAGACTTGACACAGGTTTAACAACATTCAGCTTTTAGTTGTCACGATTTTAGCATAAGAGTAGCAACAAGTTGTTTCAATCCCATATAAACACATGATCAATGTAAACATGAATAATGAATAGCATAAACGGATAATTCTTAGTGATCATATATTCCATAAGGGTTCCAAGGCTGCTCGTGACCATGAGCACGGCTGATATACCAGTTTTACACTCTGCAGAGGTTGTACACTTTCACTATGAGTCATGATAACCATATGCCCGGGTTAATTACTCCGAAAACACTTCTAAGGTGAGCAGACATGGTTCACTATGAAGCCTTTCAAAGGTTCGTCTAACAAGTTAGGGCCATTAGATTCACTTGGCAAACAGATATAGGAACCCCCTGTCGAATGGCACAAATCCATCTCGGCTATACACGTAAGAGTAGAGGTTGTCCTATACCCGATTCGTCAAGCTATTCTTATGTCAATAAAGGTAACCACTAACAAGCTAGAAAAGGTCCTCATACCGAGCTAAAGCCAGAGCCATGTAGCCCTCACAGTTGTACTGTAAGTCCTGGATGATCACTTACAGATAAGTCCTTAGGGAGAGGAATTTGAAGCATTTAGAAAGTAGCTAAACACTCCAGCCCCCTGTTACCAAGTTGCTAAAAAGTCATATTTTAATGTTTATTGCATATACCATTAGTCAAATTACAAGATCATGGTTCAATTGAGCACTAGCAAAACTACCTAATGCATATCTCTTAGGAGACAAGGTATACGATCAATTCTAGGGAATCCTAATGAAGGTGACACATGCAATCATGAATTAAATGTATTAAGGTGAATAGGAAATAAGGATGATCCCATGCTATACTTGCCTTGAACAAAGTGCTCCTGCTAAGCCTGCTTGTCAAAGTAGAACTCTTGGTCACCCACAAATTGCTCACTATCTATACTCGATAACCACAACAACATACAAGCATCCAACAACAATCATGCATAGCAAACAAAAGCTATAGATTAGAACAGTACACCAATCAACATAAAATCTAGATGAAAAGTTTGTAAAACAAATCTACGTCTTGCTACGATCACACAGACGCGAACATCACAAAATTCAAAGCTAAAACGAAGAAGTTATGAATTAAACAAGATTTCCTTTAATAAAATAATAGATTAAATCTAACCTCGAATTTTAAAAGTTAAAAATATATCTAACAGTAGTATAAACATGTAGATTATGGAATTACAAACCTAACGCAAGTTGAATGGGTCAAATCGGAGCTAAAACGTGAAAGTTATGGCCTATAGAAAACTAGTGGCAAAACTGTAAATAGGTGAAACTTAATTTTTGAATTAAAATCTGATTTTAAATCTGCCTAAGGACTGCGGATACGATTTAAAGAAAAGGCAGGGGCTCTTTAGAATAAATGGAGGGACGATGGGTTGAGATCCAAATAATTATAAGGGCCATTTTGCAAAAACGACAGGCGAAGGGGTAAGATCTATTCGGGATCGTCCGATCCAAATCAGACGGATGGATTTAGATCGCGAGGGGGAGAGTGAGAGCACGGTCGCCAGAACAGGGCCGGGCACGGCGGACCTCCATGGACAGCGGCGAGGAGCTCGTCGATGTTCATGGTTTAGGGCCTACGGACCACCACTGAGCGAAACAAGGGCACGAGGTGAGAAAGGAGATGAAGGCGAACTCACCAAGGGAGTTTTCATCGCGCGCGAGGGCAGGACTGCGGCGGCGGGATCGCTCGGTGTGGCGGACGACGACGGCAGTGACTTGAGCTGCTAGGGTTTAGCGTCGGTGTGGAGCAAAAGTGAGGGCGGCGCTGGCTCTAAGATTAGGTAGGAGAGCGGCACGACACGGGCGCTATTTATGAGGGCGTGGAACTTGTGGGTCACGCCCCAACGGCGGAGCACAGCATGGCCCCGGACTCCTCCAGTGGAGTCCGGAGTGGACACGGAAGGAAGAAAGCCCTGACAGGGCGATCTCGGGCGTCAAGGGAGAAGGGAAAGGAGGGGCGTGGCGTGGCTTGCGCTGGGCTGGGGCGGGGGTGTGGGAACGGAAGTCGGGCCTACGGGGAAACCAAGCCGAGCTGTGAGGGGAGGAGGCAGAAGACTAGGCCGCCTACTGAGCTGTGGGTGGGTGAGGCCGAGTGGCTGGGCCAACAGACCAAAAGGGGAAGAGAGGGCTTTTCTTTTTCTTTTACTTTTCTAAATTTCCAAAGAAATTTTCAAATCCAAATTCAAATCAATTCGAAGTTGGATTTCAAACTACACAATAAAAAATAATATGCAGCAACATGAATGCATAAACATGTATGTGGACCTATATTTGATTTTATTTTTAACAAAGTTTTTATTTTCCTAAATTTAAATGCTCACTAAATGCATAATTAAATCATTTTCTCCTATTTTAAAATCATGCAAAATTTAAGGTGTTACAATTCTACCCCCTTAAAATGAATCTCGTTCTCGAGATTTGGATGATGCTTACTCAAAAAGTTACGGGTATATTTCCCTCAGATCCTCTTCTGTTTCCCAAGTAGCCTCATCTTCTGTATACCGATTCCACTGAAGCTTACACATCTTTATAACTTGGCTCCTCGTAACCCGTTCTACCATCTCCAAAATCTTTACTGGAAATTCCTCATATGTAAGATCTTCCTTAACAATAAGCTCCTCTAACGGTATCTGCTCCTCTGGTACACGCAAACACTTCTTTAACTCAGACACATGAAACACATCATGTACACCTGACAAGCTCTCAGGCAATTCCAACTGATAAGCTACTTCTCCACGTATCTCTAAAATCTTGAAAGGCCCAATATACCTTGGTGCTAAATTTTCTTTCATGTTAAACCTTCTCACACTTCTCATAGGTGACACCTTCAGGTAAACATAGTCCCCTATTTCGAAAACCAATTCTTTTCTTCGAGTGTCAGCATAACTCTTCTGTCGAGATTGTGCCACTCTCAAGTTATCCCTAATCATCCTTACTTGCACTTGAGTTTTGCCTGTTTGATTCCAAAACAACAGGGTTCTACACTTTTGTCCATACAAAGCTTCAAAAGGTGCCATATTAAGACTCTTCTGATAACTATTGTTATATGAAAACTCTACATAAGACAAGCTCTTGTCCCAACTTGTACCATACTGCAATGCACAAGCTCTCAACATGTCCTCTAACATCTAATTAATCCTCTTAGTTTGTCCATCTATCTGAGGATGATATGTTGTACTAAAATTCAACTTTGTTCCCAACGAACTATGTACTTGCTGCCAAAAATGAGATGGAAATTGAGTACCCCGATCAAACACAATTTTCTTGGGAACTACATGTAGACACACTATCTTCTCCATATATAATTGGGCCAACCTCGATCCATTATAAGTAGTCTTAACCAGTATAAAGTGAGCAACTTTAGTTAACCTATCCACTATCACCCGTATTGAATCATAACCTCCCTGAGTGTGGTAACCCAACAATGAAATCCATACCAACTTCTTCCCACTTCCACTCAGGTATCTTCATTGGTTGTAGTAATCCTGCAGGTCTTTGATGTTCTGCTTTGACTCTGACATGTATCACATATAGCAACATACTCAACAACATCTCTATTTAGTCCGTACCACCAATACTTCTCTTTTAAATCCAAGTACATCTTGGTACTCCCAGGGTGAATAGAGTAAGCGAACTCATGTGCCTCACGAAGAACTACATCTCGTATAGCCTTAATCTCAGGTACACATAATCTTTCCCAAACCATAGAGTTCCATTATCATCCATACGGAAATCTGGTGCCTTGCCAATTACTATGTTCTCCGCTATCTCTTTTAACTTCACATCCTATAACTGGCCCTTACGTATTCCTTGCTCCAGTGTGGGTTCTATCATCAACTCCACTGCATTAGTGACAAAACCCAAGTTCAGTTGCTCAAATTTAGCACACAACTCACTTGACATAGCTGCCACTTGCACCTTCTTGGTGTAACTCTTCCTGCTAAGAGCATCGGCGACAATAGTCACCTTTCCATGATGATAGTGTACCTCCAGATCATAATCTTTAATCAACTCTAACCATCAATGTTGCCTTAAGTTCAGATCTGTCTGGGTGAATATGTACTTCAAACTCTCGTGATCAGTGTAGATATCACTCTTATGCCCAATAAGATAGTGTCTCCATATTTTTAAAGCATGAACCACTACTGCTAACTCCAAATCATGAGTAGAATAGTTTAGCTTATGCTTTCTCAACTGTCGGGATACATAGGCCACTACTCTTCCTTCTTGCATAAGAACACATCCGAGACCTTGACGAGATGCATCACAATAGATCGAAAAGGTCTTTCTCAAATCTGGCAAAACCAATACTGGGGCTATAGTCAACCTCTTCTTCAATTCCACAAAGCTAGCCTGGCACTTTTCACACCACACAAACTTAGCATTCTTCTCCAATAGAGCTGTCATAGGCTTGGCAAGTTTAGAAAACCCTTCTATGAACCTTCTATAGTATCTAGCCAATCCCAAGAAACTACAAATCTCTCCCACATTAGTTGGTGGTTTCCAATTCAACACATCTCTCACCATACTTGTGTCTACTGCTATTCCACCATTAGAGACAACATGGCCTAGGAAAGAAACTTTCTTCAACCAGAACTCACACTTGCTTCGCTTAGCATACAACTTGTGTTCTCTGAGCTTTTGCAAGACCAACCTTAGATGTTCAGCGTGTTCTTCTTCCGTTTT
This sequence comes from Miscanthus lutarioriparius, assembly GCA_904845875.1. Classification (NCBI taxonomy): domain Eukaryota; kingdom Viridiplantae; phylum Streptophyta; class Magnoliopsida; order Poales; family Poaceae; genus Miscanthus; species Miscanthus lutarioriparius. Next base: position 34,981,760 of record CAJGYO010000010.1, read on the forward strand.
GGAGAATACCAATATATCATCGATAAATACCACCACAAACTTATCCAAAAACTCCATGAACACCTTATTCATCAAGTACATAAAGTATGCAGGTGCATTGGTCAAACGAAAGGATATAACGGTGTACTCATACAAACCATACCTCGTAGTAAAAGCTATCTTGGGTATGTTAGTTGCATGAATCTTCAGTTGATGATAACCAGAATGAAGATAAATCTTAGCGAAAACATAAGCACCTCTCAACTGATCAAACAAGTCATAAATTCTAGGTAGTGGGTACTTGTTCTTGATAGTAACCTCATTTAGTGAATGATAATCAACACACATTCTCTGGGTACCATCCTTCTTGTCAACAAATATAACCGGTGCTCCCCAAGGTGACGAACTAGGATGAATGAAACCTTTCTCCTATAACTCCTTTATTTGTTTCTTAAGTTCCTCTAATTTAGTAATCCCCATTCTATATGGATGCTTAGCTATAGGTGTAGTTTCAGGTAATAATTCAATAATAAACTCAATGTCACGGTCAGGTGGCATACCTAGCAAGTCATAGGGAAACACATCTAGAAACTCATCCATTACTGGGTCCTCCTTGTTGACGCTATCATCAAGCTGGATCACTGTGGCTGTTGGCTGCTTCTACACTACAACATCGATACTGATTCTATCCCCATTCAGTGCGGTCACAACAACTACCTTCTCTTGACACTGAATCACTGCTTGTTGTTGCATCATCCAATTCATACCCAGAATCACATCAATACCGGATGTTCTCAACACAATGGGGCTCACTTTGAACTCTACCCCCCTTAAGGATAGACTAGTTGGAAGACAACGATAAGAAGCTTACATACTACCTCCTGGTGAGTTTACTAGTATAGGATCTTTCATGGCACATAAGGGTATGCTATGCGTTCTAACAAATGCTTGTGATATGAAAGAATGCGAAGCTCTAGAATAAAAAAGAACAGTGGCAGGAGTGGAATTAACATCAAACGTACCGAGCATGACTTCTGGTTCCACAAGCACCATCTCTGTAGACACATGATTCACCTTTCCCGTGATGGGTGCTAGCTTCTGAGGCGTTCCTTTTGGATTACTGTGCTGACCCTGGGGTGTTAGCTAATTCTGCTTCCTAGGACAATGGTTAGCATAATGACAACTTCTCCACAATGATAGCATATGTTGGGGGTGCTAGGTGCACTGGTCTTCATGGGAGTGTTGTTAGGCGCTCCCTATCGTGGTGTCTGCTGGCCACTCTACTGCTGGGGACGTTGATTGCCATTCTGCTGCTGGTATGGTGGACGTTGGTGGTTTGGGTTGCGCTGAGGGTACTAACCATGATTCCACTGATTGGGTATCCCTGGTATCTCTGCTGGAAGCCTTACTGAGGGTTGGTGCACGGACGAGTATTGCTTCTAGTGGCCTGTCCCTGAAGCCTCCTCTTCTTAGCCTCCATCTCTTTGCGCTTGTTGTCAATAACAATAGCGCGATTCACTAGCGTTTAGAAATTGGGGTATGTATTGGACATAAGCTGGAGTTGCAGACCATCATACAAACCCTTGAGAAAACGGTGTTGCTTATCAGCATCATCAGCCACCTCATTCGGAGCGTAACGTGATAATTGAGCAAATTTGTCATGATACTCAGCTACAAACATAGATCCCCGTTTCAGAGCTTTGAATTCCTCCTGCTTGAGCTCTATCAATCCTTCAGGTATGTCATAAGATCTGAAATTCTCTCTAAACTCCTGCCAGGTGACAGGAGGAGCATTAGTAGGACGTCCATACTCGAATGCCTCTCACTAGTCTTGAGCTTCTCCCTGGAGTTGTCCGGACGCGTACAACACCTTCTGCTGGTCGTCGCACTGCGCTATGTTGAGTTGCTTTTCCACTGCATGAAGCCAATCATATGCTTCCAATGGATCAATGGCATGAGAAAACACTGGGGGCAGCCCTTCAAGAATTCACCACGCTTGTCACGCGGTGCTCCACTAATGGGTTGATTCTGCTGATTCTGCACCAGAGCTTGCATAAGTTGTGTCTGCACTACCAGAAGCTACTCAATAGTAGGTGGCGGTGGTGGTGGTGGATGTGGGGGAACACCTCCATGACCTCGGACTTTTTCTCTTCCAGACTTCTGACATCCAACACAAATATTCAAAATTTAGAGATTTCCAAGTTATATACTCTTATAGAGATATAAGATACATTCTGAAAATTTTCTGGACGAGTTCTCACATCAGCAGCTCAGAAAAACAGTCATATCTCAAGTTACAGATATCCAAAAGAGATGTTATTTACATGGTTGGAAAGCTTAAGAAATTATCTACAACTTTTATTCATACCACATGCCCAGATTCTATCGTTAGGTTACTCAAAACAGAACACAACCAAAACTGTTTCAGATTCCAGACTTCGTAGAAACTTCAACTTAAAATAGATATATCTCTCAAACCAGATCAGGTATAGGGGCAATTCAAGTGGAATTAGAAAGATACTTAAGTCTAGTTATTCCCATAAAAAGTTTATAATTTTTGGTCGAGTAGATTTAGATTGGCATTTAGATAAGGGCAGACTGCTCCGAAAAACAGATCCGAGAGAACATAATGTACCAAAACCCAACTATTTATTTATTGACTCAAACTTTAATATTCTTAACTATGGAACTTGCAGACATGCCCACAAAGTCCTAGCACTCATTACAAAAATCCAACTCATACATAAACATAATAATAAATGAACTAGGCACACCAAAGTTCATACCACACTACTAGACTCGACTTGAGTCAACTTGACCCGTGCTACTAACGTCTTATTACATAGAAAGGAACTCCAACACCTAGGGGAAAAATTCATGGGGAAGCTCCTCATAGATCCTTGGCAGGTTGAGGCACACCCTTTGCTCATCTATCACTTGTCGGTATCTCTTAAGGGTCACCTCCTGTGCCTTCAACTGATCTTCTAGCCATCGATTCTTGTCTACTAATTCATAGGCATAGTGCACCATCACTTGAGTAGTGGGATCCATGCCTTCAGGGTCCATTATTGCCCATCCCAAGTCAGGGTGTTGGCGAGGGAGGAAGCGATATTGATCTCCCTTCATATCATCAAAGCGACGACCACGGAGACCCATGCAGGCTACAACGGCTGCATCTTCAATGCTATCTTCCATGGTGACACAGTGAGCATGATGCACATAGTTTGAGTCCAGCTGGTATGCTTCCTTCTCTTCATCCCTAATGGAGATGCACACCCTGATCTTCCAATAGGTGTCCACCAGAGGGTGCGTATGCTCAGTGCAGACGTACTCCACAGCTGCGTCCTAATCAGCGTAGTAGGTCTGAAGAATCCCCATAAGTCGGTGGCGCGAAATGGAGGATTCACACCCCAGCTTGTACCATATCTTTGTAGTCCATCCCATGGCAGGGGTAGGTTAATCTTCTTGAACGACGTCCTCCTCCTCCTCACCATCAGACAATACAACGACCTCCACCTCTTTGGATTCTTCTTCTTCGCGCTCTTCCTGGAATGACTCAGGCGTAGGTGTAGGTGCGGGCGAATCAACTTGGAATGACTCGCTCTTGGGGTTCCTCCTCCTCACGTGGCTCCATGGACTCATACAAGCCACGAGGCGGATAGTAGCCTCCGATGCTGATGCGAGCAGTCTTATTGGCACGAGGCATCTACAGAATTAGATTTCATCAGATTAGAAGCAATAATTTTCATAACAGAGTGAGACAAAAGAAGCATAAAATTAAGCAAATAACAAGGGTAGATTGGAAGCATGAAATGAGTGAAGAAAAAGAGGCTAAAACGACCATTGCTAACTAGGCCTGCATCCTACAATCAACACGACTTTGATACCAATCTATCACACCCGATTTTAAGGATAAAATGGGATGCAAAATCTTATGTGCGCCCAGTGATCAGTCACACACATAAGCCGACAAATTATGAATAGTATCATCACAAGTGTTTATTACATCATGAACGATAAGATATAGTTTTCACATAAATGTAGCGGAAGTATAAAGAAAAATCTCTGATAGAAGCTCCATATCACAAGGACGTCAATTGGTTGACCACAAGTCTAGTAATCCTCGGAAAATTCATCATTACCATAGCCAACTATTACCCATCCAGGATTTTCATCCAAATAATGAAAATAAACAAGCGTAAGTACATGTCATACTTAACAAGTGTAACATGGGGTTCACGAGGCTCAAAAGGCTTGACACAGGTTTAACAGCATTCAGCTTTTAGTTGTCATAATTTTAGCATAAGAGTAGCAACAAGTTGTTTCAATCCCATATAAACACATGATCAATGTAAACATGAATAATGAATAGCATAAATGGATAATTCTTAGTGATCATCTATTCCATAAGGGTTCTAAGTCCGCTCGTGATCGTGAGCATGGCTGATATAACAGTTTTACACTCCGTAGAGGTTGTACACTTTCACTATGAGTCATGATAACCATATGCCCGGGTTAATTACTCCCAAAACACTTCCAAAGTGAGCAGGCATGGTTCACTGTGAAGCCTTTCAAAGGTTTGTCTAACAAGTTAGGACCATTAGATTCACTCGGCAAACAGATATAGGGACCCCCCTGTTGAATGGCACAATTCCATCACGGCTATACACATAAGAGTAGAGGCTATCCTATACCCGATTCGTCAAGCCATTCTTACACCAATAAAGGTAACCACTAACAAGCTAGAAAATGTTCTCATACTGAGCTAAAGCCGGAGCCATATAGCCCTCACAGCTATACTATAAGTCCTGGATGATCACTTACAGATAAGTCCTTAGGGAGAGGAATCTAAAGCATTTAGAAAGTAGCTAAAAAGTCATATTTTAATGTTTATTGCATATACCATTAGTCAAGTTATAAGATCATGGTTTAATTGAGCACTAGCAAAACTATCCAATGCATATCCCTTAGGAGACAAGGTATAAGATCAATTCTAGGGAATCCTAATCAAGGTGACACATGTAATCATGAATTATATGTATTAAGGTGAATAGGAAACAAGGATGATCCCATGCTATACTTGACTTGAACAAAGTGCTCTTGCTGATCCCTCTCGTCAAAGTAGTACTCTTGGTCACCCACAAATTGCTCACTGTCTATACTCGATAACCACAGTAACATACAAGCAACCAGAAGCAATCATGCATAGCAAACAAAAGCTATAGATTAGAACAATACACCAATCAACATAAAATCCAGATAAAAAGTTTGTAAAATGAATCTACATCTCGCTACGATCACACAGACGCGAAGATCACAAAATTCGGAGCTAAAACGAAGAAGTTATGAATTAAACAAGATTTCTTTTAATAAAATAATAGATTAAATCTAACCTCAAATTTTAAAAGTTGAAAATATATCTAACAGTAGTATGAACATGTAGATTATGGAATTACGAACCTAACGCAAGTTGAATGGGTCAAATCGAAGCTAAAACGTGAAAGTTATGGCCTATAGAAAACTAGTGGCAAAACTGTAAATAGGTGAAACTTAATTTTTGAATTAAAATCTGATTTTAAATCTGCCTAAGGACTACGGATACGATTTAAAGAAAAGGCAGGGGCTCTTTAGAATAAATGCAGGGACAGCGGGTTGAGATCCAAATAATTACAAGGGCCTTTTTGCAAAAACAGCAGGCGAAGGGGCAAGATCTATTTGGGATCGTCCGATCTAGATCGAACGGATGGAATTAGATCAGGAGGGGGAGAGAGAGAGCACGGTCATCGGAACAGGGCCGGGCGCGGCGGACCTCCATGGATGGCGGCGAGGAGCTCGTCGTCGTTCGCGGTTTAGGGCCTACGGACCACCACTGAGCGAAACAAGGGCACGGGGAGAGAAAGGAGATCAAGGCGAACTCACCAAGGGAGTTTTCATCGACGAGGGTAGGACTGCGGCGGCGGGTCGCTCAGTGAAGCGGACGGCGACGGCGGTGACTCGGGCTACTAGGGTTTGGCGTCGGCATGGAGCAAAAGCGAGGGCGACGCTGGCTCTAAGATTAGGTAGGAGAGCGGCACAGCACGAGCCCTATTTTTTAGGGCGTGGAACTTGTGGGTCATGCCACAACGGCGGAGCACGGCGCGGCAGCGGACTCCTCCGGTGGAGTCCGGAGCGGACACGGGAGGAAGAAAGCCCTGACAGGGCGGTCTCGGCCATCAGCGAGGGAGAAGGGAAAGGAGGGGCATGGCACGGCTTGCGCTGGGCTAGGCCGCGGGGCGCGGGAACGGAAGCCGGGCCTACGGGGAAACCAGGCCAAGCTGTGAGGGGAAGAGGCGGAAGACTGGGCCGCCTGCTGGGCTGCGGGTGGGTGAGGCCGAGCGGCTGGGCCAACAAGCCGAAAGGGGAAGAGAGGACTTTTCTTTTTCTTTTACTTTTCTAAATTTCCAAAGAATTTTTGAAATCCAAATTCAAATCAATTTAAAGTTGGATTTCAATCCACACAATACAAAAATAATATGCAGCAACATGAATGCATAAACATGTATGTAGACCTATATTTGATTTTATTTTGAACAAAGTTATTATTTTCCTAAATTTAAATGCTCACTAAATGCATAATTAAATCATTTTCTCCTATTTTAAAATCATGCAAATTTTAGGGTGTTACAAATGGTCCGGTCCTGTTAAGCACTTTATTGCAAAACATAATCAACATGCAACTAAGTAAACCTAGTCAACCATTATAGAACTTTTCATTTTTGAACAGCTAATGCTAACTCTATATTCCACAGTAGAACATTTGAGGACAATAGCTGCATTCCACATGTCAGCTGCTCTTCTCACATTAAGGACATTATCAATGCTGGGTTTAATACTTGTTTTTTAAGAATGCCAAGTAAGCAATAGTATATTAATTAATGAAATCTCATACCAGTCACTATTTCATTGATGTTTCGTAGGAAATATATGCTAGAGGCAATATGTTGGAATGTAAACATGGTTTCACCTCTCTCTAGATGTGTTCATCAATAATTATTTGACACGTTATCATAAAGCACTTCATTCAATAGGAATGAAATTCTCACTGGGAATGATCAAACCCATGGCAGAATTGTTCAGCAGCATGGACATAGCTCTAGCTATCTTATTTTGATACCTTCCATTTAAAATGACCAAACTAGCTAAACACTCTGTTTTCAAGCTACCAACTAAACAAATGATCGTGATCCACGTGGACATTTTTTTCTTTCTATCACTGACCCACAGCAATCAGAAATACATAATTTTTTTCAAACATCGACAGCAGAATCATATGATAAGAAAGGTGTCACATGTACTATGGTTAGGCTCATGTTTTGTTATGGAAATATCATGCAACCGGATGGTAAATGTTGCGCGATGCGGATGTTCTTTAGGAACTAGTAGTTGATGATGCGCGATGCGGATGTTCTTTAGGAACTAGTAGTTGATGACCCGAACATATTTCAGCATACTTGTCTTGTGCAGTTCAGCTTCCTCAAACATCTCTTGACTAATCGGAAATTTGGATGTTCCCCTTATATAAACTGATCACTCCAAAACCTGGCTGTTGAGTACTCTACGAACAGAGATATGCCTCCTCTTCCCTCAGGAAGGGGGAGATGTGCTACCTCTGCTTTATCTGGTGGCTCCTTTGCACTTCATTTATGATGCCTGCTGTCCTATAAGTCGTCATGCGTTTGGCATGCATTACCTGCAAATAGAACAAACTGTGACCACAATTACCACGAAAGTGAGGCGTTGCCACCATGCCAATGTTGGCGCCGGCTAAATTTGTACATGGTGTCGCCGCGTACAAATTTTATGGATTGATGGGTTTGAGAACTCAGGAAGAAAAAAATTGAAGAAACCATTAACTTGCCTACGCATCCAAGAATAAAAAACTCAGCGAAAAGAAAACAACTCACCTAGGGATGAGTTGATCCAAGGACAATCTGGTGACTTAATTGCGACTTTGCGAGACAGCGAGAGGAGCATCTTGCATTGAGAGAGAACTTGGGGCAGCTGTACGTATTGCATTAATTAATATAAATATGGCGCAAGGCAGCCATGCTTCTCAGCCTCCTGCTTATCCTTGGCTCCCCGCCGATGATCGCCGCTCAGCCGTGAAAGATCTGCGGCACCAGCAACTACACGGCCAACGGCATATACCAACACAACGTCGACAGTCTGTCGTACTCGCTCCTTACAGCAGACAGCGACTCCAGCGATCTATTCGCCAAAGGCTCCGCAGGTGTCGCCCCAAACACCGTGTATGCCGTGGCGCTCTGCCGTGGCGACCTCAACTCTTCTGCCTGCAGCACCTGTGTCGATGCCGCGTTCAAGGGCGCGAGACAGCTGTGCGGGCTCAGCAAGGACGCGACCATCTTCTATGACGAGTGCATCATCCGCTTTTCGGACATGGACTCCTCTGTCGTCGATGGTGCGCTCACCCTGATGAATCTCAGCTCAGAGCCCATGTTACCCGGTTGGTGGGACGCCATGAACCAGCAGCAGCCGGCGACCAGAAACTTCACAAAGTTCTTCAAGACGATGCTGAGTGACACGGTAGCGCAAGTTCTCTCCACGACGAAGCACTACGCTGCAATCCGTATGGGCACGAATGATGGGAGCACCACTGTTCCACAGCTCTACTGCTTGGCACAGTGCGCTCCTGACCTGGTTCAAGATATCTGCTACAACTGCATCCAAAATTGCAGCGACCTGGCCACAGCCAACTTCGCCGGGCGGCGAGGGGGCGTGTTCTTGGTCTGCGGTGCAGTTTGAGGTACGATACGAATAAGTTCTTCGCCGGTGAGCCGACATGGAGCTCGGGGTCCTTGAGTGCTCTTGTTCCAAGTCCATCACCATCACCAGTTCACCACAGCCTGTCCCGCTGCTACCATCACCAAAACCCAAGAGTATGCAATCCTTTCCTTTCTTCCCATAGTACTTATATATACCGACTAAATACAATAATATTACTTTCGTTGTCACCATATCATGCTTTGCAACCAACTAACTGTTTACACTCAATATATAGCACCTATAGGTAAAGTTGTGGCCATTTCCTTGGTTGCTCTACTACTACTGGTATTGTTTATCTGCATCATCGTTTTGTTCAGAATGCGACAGAACAAAAAGGGTCAGCAAATCTACAGAAAAGTCTTTCGTTTATGAGTGTATAAAGTACATTAACTTGTAGTATCACACCGAGTCTTAACCAGGCAACACAAACACGAATGAAGACGAAGCACAGATTTTGGGACTAGATGGAAGGAATTCAGAATTAAATATTTATGAATTCTCACAAGTATTAGAGGCCACAGGTACTTTCTCAGAAGAAAACAAACTTGGGCAAGGAGGCTTTGGTCCTGTAGACAAGGTAAGAGGGTAAAGAAAACACAAGCATGGGCTTACAAAAAGAGACAAAATCAGTCAATGACGGAATGCTGAGAAACAGATTTGTATACTGTGCAACACTCTGCTTAGCCTATTATCTTGGTCAGAACGTTAGTCCAGTGTCAAAGGGGACAGTTGAAATTGCAAAATTGTGTCACTAATCCCATCTCTTTTTCACTTGTCTCTAGGGCCAATTTCCTGATGGAGTAGAGATAGCAGTTAAAAGACTTGCTTCTCATTCAGAGCAAGGCCTAGCAGAGTTCCAAAACGAAATTCAACTCATAGCTAAGCTCCAGCACACAAATCTGGTCAGGCTCTTGGGATGTTGTTATCATGGGCAGGAAAAAATACTAATATATGAATGTTTGCCAAATAAAAGCTTGGATTTATTCATTTTTGGTATTACCTCTCACAGTACCACAGTACAACAAATTTTTTGTTCATTAAGTGCAAAATGTTTTTACTTTAATATATATTTATGTTACATTGGTTTGCAGATGAAACAAGGAGAGTTTTATTAGATTGGAGTAAACGCCTAGCGATAATAGATGGGATAGCACAAGGACTTCTCTATTTACATAAGCACTCTCGTCTGCGTGTCATCCATAGAGATCTCAAAGCAAGCAACATTCTTTTGGACAGTGAAATTAGCCCTAAAATTTCAGATTTTGGGCTTGCAAAAATATTTAGGACAAATGATACCGAGGGGAATACAAAAAGGATCGCTGGGACATAATAAGATTTTCATATGAATTACTACGATCCATCCTTGCTGTAATACCGCCAATACTGTTATGTCAGTTCAGTGTTTCTGATGCACATCCTTTCAGTGGTTATATGGCTCCAGAGTATGCCAGCGAGGGCCTCTTTTCAGTCAAATCTGTTCTATTCAGCTTTGGTGTGCTAATGCTTGAGATTGTCAGTGGAACAAGAACATCAAGTTTTCATCGATATGGAGAATTCATTAACCTTGTTGGACACGTGAGTATGTCTACGATATAAATATGTAGTCATTTATATTTCCAATGATCTACCAGAAATGGAAAGAACAAAGTATTGAGTGGCATCACTGGCATGTCTTACACCATCCACCACTCACTAACTGTCAGTGCTTAAAGTTTTTTCTCTCCCCCTTCTTCTGGAGTAGATCATTGGAAGCAACCTGCTCAGATCATTGAGAGTTTATCTACGTATTTGGTATCTGTACACTTTTATGCTGCAGGCATGGCAGATGTGGAATGACGAAACATGGCTTCAACTCGTAGATACATCACTATTTTCCCGTGACTCTCATACACTAGAGATGATGAGATGTATCAACATAGCTCTGCTTTGTGTGCAAGAGAGTGCAGCTGATCGACCCACCATGTCAGAGGTTGTTGCAATGCTTAGCAACGACAGTGTGACCCTACCTTCACCGAAGCACCCAGCATTTTTCGACCTCAGGGTGACAAACGAGCCTTCAACTGTTGTTGTGGCATCCAGTGTTAATGGAATGACAATTTCCGCTGTAGATGGCAGATAGTTTTCAATGGTAGTGGTTGTCCATTCAGAAGCTTTCTTTAATTGTTTCATCTCTGAAATGTATATATCAATATAAAACAAGATAATTATTGTTAGTTCATTGGCAATGTAGGCCATACGTGTGATCGCACCTTGGCCCTAGATTGGTACGTGCATAGATCAATCCACATCAGGATTGGTAGAGCGAGGAGGTTCCGGAAGTTGAAAGGTATTAAATGGAAGAGAAGCACATAAATCTCTTTTCTGAATTTCCCTTTAGGGCTTGTTCGGCTGCACACAAATCTACTCCAATCCACGTGGTTTGAGAGGAATTGAGGTGGAACTTAAACTAAATTCCACCTCAATCCCTTCCAAACCACGTGGATTGGGATGGATTCGCGTGCAGCCCAAATAAAGCCTTAGTGAGCAACTCCAGCAGTTCCCAATTCTCTTTCCCATAAAAACCTTCCATGGATCCTGTTGTTAGAACCTAACTGAATGGGGCAAAAGCATTTCTGCTTCTGTTTTCCTTTTATGGGCCTGTTTACATGGATACATTACTGATGTGGGCTGGCCTGTCTTCAACAACTCGTAAATCAAAATACAGCATCTTTCAGCTGCAACTGGAGAGCACAGTAGAACATGGGTGATGTCTGAAGTCTGAACTAGTTGGTTTGAAGAATGAAATCTGGATCATCAAAGGTTTGGCCAACTTTGCATGATAGTGAAATAACATAAGCGTGATAAATACAGGAGACAAGAAGATAAGTATGACTGAAGTCAATTTCGTGTTCCTTTTCTTCCTTTAAATATGAGTGCAGAATTTTTATATATCTGGCTTGAGATTTTCCAAAAAATTAAATTACATGAAAAAGCTAATGTTTTTGTAGAGTTAGACAAGACACTTAAGATGGCGGTGCAAACTCAAGAGCGCTAATCACTGGACATGTTTCGATACCATTTGCTAGTCGCTGCGGTTACCCGGAGTAGATGTAGGATAGGTAGGGATGAAAATGGTACGGATATTTTCCGACCGTATTCGAAACATAATCCGTTTAGAGGGGTTGAGATCTGTCCGTATCCGAGTCCGGATGTCCAACATCCGATACCGTATCTGTATCCGAATACTCAAATCGCATATTTATGATGTCGATATCCAATCGTATCCTATCCGACATAGTTAACACTATCCGTATTCGAATCCGAATCCGGACAGAAATATGAAAACAAATGTAATATCGGTGATATCCGTCCGTATCCGATCCGTCTTCATCCCTAAGGATAGGCATACGCGTTTGGAGCGGTGAGTCACTTGCAACATAGCTGCCTTAGTTGTGATCAATGTCAAGGTATTCCAGCGAGCAGATTGAGTTTTATAGGTGTTTTGGACTACATTTGATAGAGAACTAAGCAACATGTGATTTAGCTACTCATGAGTTAATGTGTGATAGGCCATCAGCCCTAAGTCACCCCGGAGTCCACCGGCACGCAATGTTTTTCTAAACGGTAAACGGTCTTTACACGGTCGTCCTTCGTTTAGCGTTTAGGCTGTTTACACGGTGTTTAAACGAAGTTAAACGGTCTAAACGTTTTTGTACTTAAAAAAAATACATATAATTATATATGTGCATGTAAAAAATCAAGTATTCTAGCATTTATACATATTTATCCGAGTAAAAATTAATTATTTTGGTATGTATATATATTTATGCATGTGAAAAGAACCAAATATAGATATTTATGCATGTAACATATCAAGTGTACACATTTATAAATATAATAAACTTAAGTATACAAATTTATCCATACAAAACTGAACTAGATTTACCTCGTGTTCGCCTAAACAACCGTTTAAACAGCTGTTTAGCCCATTTAATGTTGTTTATCTCCGTTCCGTTTAGGCCGTTTAGACCGTTTTCCCCGTTTTTTGTCCGTTTAAACGGTCAACCGTTTAATTTCCGTTTACCCCCTAAACAAAACAGTTTACCACCGTTTACTGGCCGTTTAAATGGCTGTTTAGGCGAACACTGCTGGCACGCTGAGACTGTGAAACGCAGTACCGGGCCTCCAAAAGGGTAACCACGCGGTCTCCGGAGAGTTAGAGGATATGCCCTTACCTCCCTACGCTATCAACTAGAACATAGCAGTAGTGGTACCACCCTAGTCAGATCATATCCGTCTCCCACCCAACTAGGAGTGAGTGGTGTGCAATGGCTCCTATGGACCGGTTCTCCCAACATTTTAGTCCATAGTGGTACCAGACAAGACATCTTCTTAGGTGCGAACACACCCAACTTCCAGTGCCTCGCGAGGCTCCTTCCCGGCACCTCCTTCCCGGGGGCTCGCCTCGCGAGGCAACCCGGGAACTACAAGCTCACATGTACCAGCCATAGGTACGTACCTCAAATAGAAACTGCTCAGGTCACACTCTCCCAGCAAGACTCGTCCACAAGGCTCAACGTAGAATCCTGTATAGTCGACTCGACCCTCACCACACACCCAAGACACGGTACAATCTCTCATCCTCGGTGTAACCATAGCAGTGGCACCAAGTGCCTAATGCACACACATCACATATCAAGCATTATATGTAAGTATGATGGAGTATATGCAAGAAAGCAAACAGGCATATATACTAGTGCGAGCGTGGAGCTGAGTGATCAGAAGGGGTGGTTTTCAAACAAGGCAATCAGGGCTCAGGCAATAGCATGCATCTCATATACTAGCAATGAATAAATGTAAAGTGCTAGACTTCTACTTTGCAATGCCTAATAGGATTATCTAAATAAAGGTGCAGCCATGAGACCCACGATGTCGAGGTTGTAGTGGTACAAGTCTCCAACAGCCGGCGTAGTCAATCAGTAGGGGCCTCCACCTCTAGGGTCAGCTCCACCCCACGGGTCCTTCACCAAAGCTATCGCACATGTAACCAGTATTTCTATAAGCTATGGCTAATAGAAAGAACCAAAAGAACAAAGAAGAGCCAAATGCACTCATACATGGCTGTGAACCTATGGCTTTGACCAAAGCTTTGGTACGCTTTAGGGACTTAGTTGAAGGCTAGGGAACATGGTAGGCACAAGGTGCCTTCAGTTCTAGGTTAGGGTGCCACGGTGAGATTGGTTCAACCCAAATGGAAGGTTGGCAGTGTTCCATGTGTCGCCACCGGCTGGTTCAAAAGGGTTGAGCTGCCGAAGCTGTGTCCACTACTACACAAAAACTTATCCAAGGTGTTTTCAGAATGTCCTCCGAGGTAGTTGGGCAGGCTGCCCGCTTCGGTTATTCATGGCAGGGCAGCCGACCCAGCAACCGCCTCGGTTAATGCTTATTTACCGAGGCGGGCCTTATAACACGACCGCCTTGGTTAATGTACTAACTGAGGCGGTCGCATTATAAGGCCTACCTCGGTAAATTGTGGCCCAACTCTAACCCAAGGCAAAGTCCATAGGGTTAGCTTACTCTCCCCAGGCCTCTCCCACCCAGCAGCCGTGCCCTTCCTCCCACCTCGCGCAGCCGCGCCCATCCTCTACGACGCACAGGCAGCGGTGCCCCACCCTTCCCCTCCTCCACAGCAGGCAGCGACGGCCACCCTTCCTCTCCTTCTTAGGCGGGCGAGTAGGCACGCCGCGCATGCGAGGCCTCTCTCGGCAGTGGACCGCGTGCGCGGGTGCCCTTCCGCTGGTGGGGCACACGGGGCGGCCATGGTGGCGACACACCGGCCACACCTCTCCCCTTCACCAATGGCACCGGCCTCACCTCTCCCCTTCACCAACGGTGGCGGCACCCCCACCAGCATGGAGGTGGATCCCAGCGGCCACCACTAGATCCTGCAAGGAGGAGCTCAGATGGCTGGATCTCGGCGGCCAGAGGAGCACGAAGATGAATCCCGGTGGCCACCACCAGATCCGACGAGAAGGAGCCAGATCCGGCTGCGGCGCGTCCCCTAGGGCCAGATACGGTGGTGGCGTGGCCCTCTGGCGGCTCGATGGTGGAGGACGCGCCCCGGCAGTGGAGGATTCGCCTCGGTTAAGGCCACGATTAAACATGACCTTTTGACTGAAGCAGTTGCGAAACCACATTGGTTAATGCTTTTTGCCCGACTCGATTAAGTTT
The DNA here is from genome assembly GCA_904845875.1 of Miscanthus lutarioriparius. Lineage (NCBI taxonomy): Eukaryota > Viridiplantae > Streptophyta > Magnoliopsida > Poales > Poaceae > Miscanthus > Miscanthus lutarioriparius. The sequence goes on from CAJGYO010000010.1 coordinate 34,996,772, forward strand.
CCTGTAGTAGTGGTCGTGGGGTCAAAACCATGGCAAGCATTGTTGTTTATGGTAGTGTCAGAGTGTGTCTCTAGTGGCTTGGGTGGACTCAAGAACACAAGAATCACAGATGGGATGCAATGGTTTATCTTGGTTCGGGCCGATCGGTGCCCTATGTCTAGCAGCTGATGATCCTTATACTCAAGAGCACCCAAAATCTGGGGGTTACAACAGAGTATAACGAGAGAGATTTGGTAGGGGATCGCTCGGTGCTGATCCTAGGGACACCTCGCCACTGGTTGAGCCTCCCCCAGCTTCAGAGGAGGAAGGCGATGGGTGCGGTGGAAGAGCTCTCGATGCCCCTCTCTGGGTTGCTCTGCTCTCGATGCAGAGCTCGAATGGAATGGTGAGGACTCAAATGATCAACGTGGAATCATCCTCCACCTCTTAGGATCCGACCTCCCCCTTATATATCGAGGTAGGTCGGGTACATGGCGGTTTAGCGGAGTTGTGCCTATGGTCTACATGTGCCGGAGTCCAAGAGCGTCTTGCAGCGGCGCCGTGTGGACCATGGCGATGTCGCGGAGCTGAAGAAGCTCTGAGCATCATCTGGCTGCTCTGTTCTGACACGTTGAGTGTCAGGCTCTGTCGGCTTGGACCGGTCTCCCCTAGGTGCACCTTCTAGAGGGTTCTTGGTGGTGAAGGAGGCTGGCTCGAGGGGCTGACATGCGGGCCTGGGAGCCCCCGAGCCCCTAGAGCCATCAAAGGAGTTTGTCTTCTTGCGTCATGGCCCGTGCATGACCCTGTCGGAGGAGTGCTTGATAGAGTCGTGCCCGCGAGGCAGCACTGGGGTGCCCCCCCGAGCCTAGGAGCTCGGGGTGCACCTTCTCATGCCCGGGCCTTGCCGGGCGTCGAAGGCTGGGAGGGAGCCAAGGATCGGGCCCCGGCTTTCGTTGATCGGGAGCCTAAGGCTCGGGCGAGCCCCCGAGCCCCGAGTAGTGGCGGCGGTGTGTTCGGGCTTGGTCGAATTCCTTGGCCTGAGGGTACGCGTGAGCGTACCTGATGGGTACAACCCTGAGCCCCCGGGCGATCTTAGAGGGGTTGGTCGGGGGGTCTCTCACTCGGGAACCTTTGATCCCGAGGCTTAACATACCCCTATGTTAGGATCTCATCAGGCGGGCTGCGCGGGTGTTCGGACGCTGGCGTCCGTCCGGACGTACGGGTACTAGCCACACCCAAACGTTTTCATATCAGCAATGGAGGGAGTATTCAGATAGTGTTAAGAAACCTAAAACCCATGTCACCAAGCAACGCAATAAACATGGATTTTTGATGAGAACCAACTACCAAGACCAAATTAACATGGACAAAAAAATACGAGCATCACAACGGTGTCCTCATCATTAACCAACCATAAACAAATTCAGCTTAAACCAAGGATAACACACAAGTTCCTTAACAACGATCAGACCTGCAGAAAATCCATAATGTCTGATGAAACTACCAACATCACTGAAACCCTTGCAGCCTTGCGCACCTTATGACGGATAGAGTGGGGGAAGGGGCCCACTCCACGTGGGGCTGCTAGGCTGACTGGTTGGGCCAGTGGTTTGTGGCTGCTGATGAGACGAAGGGAGAGATGGGCCGCGGGTTCTACATGGCTTCCTAGGCCGCGCGAAGATAAACGGTGCGAGAGAGAGGAAACAGAGAGGGGGCTGAAGGAGAGTTTTCCAAATGAAATCCTTTTTCTTTTATTTTGAAGGCATCAATTCAAATCGAATTCAAATGAGTTTTGAATTTTGGTCAAAGCCACTTATCACGATAAAGTAAATGCACCAGCATGAATGCATGAACAATGTTACTAATATAACCTTATGATAAATTAGAATTTCAGAAGATTTTTTTCCTATGTTCAAATGTGCACAAAATACATAATTAAATGAACTAAATTCTACTTAAAAAATGCAATTTTAGGTTGTTATTGGAGTGAGTAGTCAAGTTAGATCATATGATGAATACCTCTAAACATTGCACTGACCATGCTGGATTGCCTAACATGTGTTTGGCACAAGCTGTAGAAGCTGATCAAATGTTCAATTTCGAGCATAGTCTTCATTATCTAATGATAAGTAGCCTTACTATAGTCAAAACCTTTTCATGTCAACATCTTCAAGGGATGGGATCGAGGAATGTGGTATGCTAAGCCTTACTCTAAAAACATTAACTAATCTCATTGCGATGTTTCTCTTTGGTTTCTACCAAGGTAGCTACATACATCTGCACACCCAGATTCTTAGGCTTCCTCATATTACACTTTATGTCACAACTTGATTCATGTGGGGGTAAATCACACACTACTTACTTATCGATCAAGGTAAGCCACAAATGCATAACAAACACAATCTGCTAGCTCTGATGCATTGACCACATCTTAGCTAGCCACGGTCCAACGATTCACCGATCCAAACGGCATTTGTTGCAGTACGTCTACTCTAGGTCACTCCAGGGAGTGGCAAATGATATTGAAACATATCCAATGACCAATGCTCTTCAGTTTCCACCACCATCTTAATTGTCTCGGAGAAGGTATCCTAGCCAACGCGAAATTGACTTCGCATTCATATATACATATCCTCCCTTATGTATCAGGCCTTGACACCTTGTCATACTAGTGACGGGGCAAATCACGCCTATGTTATTTCGCTATCATGCAAAGCCAAACCTTTGATGGTTTAGATTTCATTCTTCGAACCATTCAGTCAAATCAGACACTAGTCACGTTCTACTGTACTCTGCAGTTGCAGCGGACACATTTGGGGTTCTCATTTATGAGTCTTTGATGAATATACAGGCCAGACCACATCATTAATATCCTTGTAAACTGGGCCATAAAAAGAAAACAAAAGCAAAAATGCTTTACCGTTCTTTTCCATTGGCACGTTTGGTTATTAGGTTCTAATACCAGGACCCATGGAAGGTTTGATGTTCGTGGACACAAAAAAAATGATCTAATCATCTAAACACACATGTTTAATAAAAAATAGCAACCAAATGTACTCAACTAACATCCTTGAAAACCTTGTTTGACAAGAGTGGATTTTATGCACACATGGTTAGGTATCACCCATATATATGATTGGCCATCAGATGGCTGAATGTAAAAAATTAACACTATCTAACAGCAGAGTAGTACCTGAACTAAAGTACTCCCTCCGTTTCTTTTTTAATTGTCATTCTCATTTCTCAAGAAACTCAAGAAACCAAAAGTACTCAGTTTGACCAGATATACAAAAAATATTATTTATGGTACATAATTAGTATCATTAGATAAATTATTGAATCTACTTTTGTAATAAACTTATATAGAGATACAAATATTACTAATATTTTCTACAAACCTATAGTTAAACTTAAGAAAGTTTGACTATCACGAGGGAGTATGGTTTAGTACTTCTCAAATGGGCCACCCATGCATAGCATGTCCAACATTCTTTGCTGAGATTCTTTCCTATGTGATATTCCATGGCTACACAACACTGCACAAATCTATGAGGCATGTCAATGACCAGCGTGTTCACTGCTCTCTCAAAATATTTATCCTTATAATATTTAATTTTGGTCCCAAAATACTTGAAACTCTCGCTTCCGAAGCACCTCTCTTCTCAATGCACTTTTTTTCATTTCCCAATACAACTCTATCTCTCTCCTTGTTTTGTGTGCTCCAAACATTTTCACTATTTGTTGATTGGGCCTTTATCAGTGGGAGATTTATTAGAGTTTTATTTCTATTTAATAAGCTGACACATAAGCATTTGGATGATGTGGCAATGTTTTTAAGAAGACAGAAGAAATGAGTTTCACAGGTGATGAAACTCTCTTAGAGCGATTGCCACCTCTCTATGAACCATGAAATTAAATGTCCATGAAACCATAGAATGAAACTTTTTTTAAGAGTGGGTGTTTTATCCCTGTTTAATTTTATTCTATGTGAAATTCTACAGCACTTGGAAAAAAAATACAGACATTCATTTGGATAGATCGGATGGTTATAAAATGAGAATCAATGTGGAGGAACTTAAGTTATGGGCCAGAACCTAAACTATGTGGATCCAGAACAAAAAAATATATAGGTCAGAAATTATTTACAAAATAAATTTAAATGGTAGAATAGTACTTTCTGCCCCTTGTCTCCATGTGTGAGCTCTATCTTCTTCACGCGAACCTGCCGCTTCAAACCTGCGTGCTCCTCCTGGCGTACGTGTGCCTCGGACGCTTAGACAAGTTTCCTCCTCACCGTGTGGCACGCAGGCCACGCAGCAGCTGAGCCACCAGGCCGACGAGGCCGTGGGCCACGCGCAGCAGCGTAAGGAGGACGTGGCGCACGCCGCCATGGGGCATGCTGAATTGCTGACCAATGCCGGTGCACAGGTGCAGCATGTCGCGCAGCAAGCCGACGTCGAGGCTGTCAAGAACGTCGTCACCGGCATGAGGGGCCAAGAGAACAACGATGCATGCACCTCCGGCTAGCCAGCTATGTGCATTCGTTTCCAGTCATATTCCTTCACAAATTCGCTTGACGTCATGGCTCAACAGCAGAGCACAGTGTACGGTTCAGGCCAGCGTTCGGCACGCTTTTACGAGACGCAACAGAACTGGCTGCTGGCGGGGCCTGGGGACCAGAGTCACCAGAAGAAGTACGTCGACATTGGCTGCCTCGTCGTCGGCCGCAAGCTCTTTGTCTGGAAACTCAGGGTGCTCCTCGCCATCGCCGTGCTTGCCATGCTCAACCTCGTACGCGGCCACCGCATCTTGTCCAGGCTCCGCGCGCTCTCTGCCACGCGACGCTATCTTCGCCCTCGCGGCCATCAGAGGCAAGCTCCCTCCCGGCCACGGCACCGTGCTCCTCGACTTCCCGATGTTCCTCTCCTTCCTGGGGCGGCGACGCAGGGAGCAGCGTTCGTGGAATTGGGTTAGGGAGTTAGAGATTGTGTACTATGAGAAAAGTACTAAACTACCCTTAATTATAATTAATTATTTTTTAATTAACACCTGTGGTAAATAATTTTGATAGGCTCCCAAGCACCGTAACAAAACTCTTTTGTTCTATATGGTATGACAGTTTTAGAAACAAGACTACAAAACTCCTCACTGAGATAGACCTTATTCGCATGTCCAAACCTAAAAGGTCACATTTGAGACTGAGTACATGTCTAGGGGATGGTTGGAGCTGTATACAGTAGGGAAGAAAGAACGAGACAGTAACATGTATCAAGAAATACTGTACACTCACCCATCCAATATTTTTTTTTGATAAAGGAAGTATTTTTATTAATTCACAATCCTTATCGAGTTGATAAAAAAATGTGAATCCCCTTGTAACTAGTGCATAAAGCACAGCCTAGAAAAATGGGAAGATTGTGGCACTCTAATGGCTATCAATCCTAAGACTAGATTCCCACCTAATAACCATCAATCCTAAGACTAGATCGTCAACCATGTGTTTCAAGAGAAAAACACCACAACTGTTTGTGCCAACTGTTGTGATGCCTTTGCAACCAAAGGTACCCCTATTTACCACATGCTGTCCGTTTCACTGTACGAGGCTTCTTGCTTCTCAGCGAAGGATGACACCAAAGACAACGTCTGCGTTATTTAGAAGTATCCTGTGTGCAATGGGCGAAATTACATGCTGAAGACATGTTTAATGATGATAAACACCTAAGATGGGATCTATCGGGGCTAAGCATCCCAACACTCATAAATTTTCCATCCAAAAAGTGAACAGGGATGTAGAAATTTGACATTTGAATCAAAACCTGAATCATTAAACAGGCAGTAATATTTTTTACAATTCACAAGTCACAATGCATATTGTGTTTCTCAGAATCTCTGATCTAACCGTCCTGAAGCAAATATTCAACACTTTGTGCTACATTCCAATGGAACTCTATGGATATGTGTAGCACTAGATGTGGCGGCGTCGCAAATTTCTTGCGAGGATTTGGATAATGTATGAAATGTAGCAATGTTGTTGACCTTGCTGCCACAGGTGCCCATTGTTTCTATATACATTATGAGTTTGTGGTTGGGAGGTATTATGTTAGGAGTAGATCGCATGTTCGAGTCCAACTCAAATGGCTTCTCCATCATATCACACATTGACCTGTGACTAGGTAAATCACACACTGTTTACTTCTCTATCAAGGTCCACAAACACAATCTGCTGCCTGTAATACATTGATTGATCATGTCTAAGGTAGCTATAGGGCCTTACAAATGATTCACTAATCCAAATGTAGTTAAATCACACACTGCTTACTTCTACATTGATTGATCACGTCTAAGGTAGCTATGGGACTGAACAAATGATTCACTAATCCAAATGTCTATGCCTATTCTATGTCTACTCCTGTTCACCGTAGGGGCTGTCCAATGATATTGAAACATGTCCAATGATGAATACTCTTCAGTTTCCACCACCATCTTAAGTATCTTATCTAACTCTACATAAAAACATTAGCTTTTGTGTACTAAGATTTATAGGAAGAAATGAAACATGAAATTGTGGCATTCATACTTATTATCTCCTCTCCTGTCTCATGCCTTGTCAATTGCCATACTCATGAGGGGGCAAATCACAATAATGTTATTTCTCTGTCATGCAAAGTTAGCCAAACCTTCGATGGTCAGATTTAATTCTTCAAACCATTTATTAGTTTAAGACATCACTCATGTTCTATTGTGCTCCACAGTTGCAGCTGAAACATTATGGGTTTTGATTTACGAGTCACTGAAGACAGGCCAGCCCATATTAGTAATATCTATGTAAACTGGCCCATAAAAGGAAAACAGAAGCATAAACTGGCCCAGATGATAGGAAAATTTCGGAAGTCACTCGGGAGACCACGGAACTGTGCCCAAACTTTAGGAATTTCATACTTATACACATCTGTATCTTTTTTCGCTGAAATTGTCAATTTTGCTTTTGCACTCCTTTCTTCCACGGGACCCCAAATATCCATCCGTTTTAGCTCTGCACTGGATGGAAAAGTTGTGGCAAAGGAGTTTTCATTAATTTCATCCACAACCCATTTCCAGTCTGGGATGAGTCTTTCCAGCTCTACTGTGACTTGTTTCACAGTAAGAAGACCACCAGAAACCTTCACTATTTCCTCTGTAGGATAAATTTTTGCCTTTTGGTTTCCTGAAAAAGGGATATAATAAAAATCCAAACCTGGAACCACATAGCTCTGCTGTAGGTTTTTCACCCTTCATGGAAGGGCATGTTGGATAATCTGTTGTATCCCTGTGTGAACACACGGCAGGGGAAGGCGGCGCCGAAAAGGTACCCTGATGTGGTACTGTAGCCACAGCAGGGGCAGACGCCAAAGTTAGCCCTGCTGTCACATCTAGTCACTGTAGCAGTATGACAGCCTGACATGTCTGTACTAGTGTTAGATGGATAGAGTTATATATATAGTTTGCCACTGCAAGTCAGTAAAAAGAGCGAGTTCAGTTTGCCATCTTCTCTGTAGAGCTTAGGCCAACGCTAGTATTTGTACTGTGTGTGTGCTCTGTTCTCCCTCCCTTCTTCTATCTCTAGCCATAGTGTGTGGTCGGCAACGATAGTTCGTGGTCGGCATCGCTAGTGTGTGCTCGGCGACACTAGTGAGTGGTCGTATATCTCCATACCGGAGATCGAGGGGATAACAAGTGGTATCGGAGCCGTACAAGCGTCATCGCCGGACTAACTGCTGGCGATGACGGGCGGTTCGGACATGGGCGACAACAGCAGAGCTGCTATGGCTACCCAGCCATGACAGGAGGTCATTGTGCGTAGGGTGCGGGAGGTCAGCGGCACCAGTTGGTCGACGCTGACTCGCACCAACTATGGCGAGTGGTCGGTGACTATGAAGGTCAAGCTCAGAGCCCGATGGCTCTAGAATGCTGTTGACAAGGGCATCGACAACGAAGAAGACGACATGTCAGCGTTGGAGGCTATCCTCACTGCTGTACCACCGGAGTACAGGGAGACGTTGGGGGCGAAAAGCTTTGCTAAGGAGGCATGGGAGGCCATTGCGGCGATGCGCGTCGGTTCCGACCGCGCAAAGAAGGCGACGACCCAGCTGCTGTAGCAGGAGTACGCCAACCTCAAGTTCAAGGATGGTGAATCGTTGGAGGAATTCTCCCTCCACCTGTAGACGCTCATCATCAAGCTAAAGAGCAGGCGGTCTGCAAGTACCTCCACTTCGTGCCGGCGAAGTACATCCAGATCGCTCTCTCCATAGAGACGATGCTAGATCTATCCACCCTCACCATTGAGGATGTGACTGGTCGGTTGCAGGCGGTGGACGAGCATCTAGAATAGGCGACAACAACGAAGGACAACGGGAACCTCCTACTGACAGAGGAGGAGTGGGCTGCCCGGAGGAACTCCAGGGTTGCCTCCTCTAGCCGCGGTGGTGATGACAAGCGCCATGGCAAGGCTTGTTCGGAGAAGAAGAAGCGGGTTGACCCCAATGCCTGCCGGCACTGTGGGAATATGGGCCATTGGGCACGGGAGTGCCCAAATCGCAAGCAGGAGAAGAAGGCTGAGGCTCATCTGGCACAAGCTTATGATGATGATGAGGCCACTATCCTGATAGCGACGTTCTGTGCACTGCACGACATCGATGCCAAAGAGAAGGAAGAGGTGATGGCGGTGAAAGGATCTTGGAAGGCCTAGAAGGCTGTCAACCTCGACGAACCGCACGCCCAAGTCCACCTCGAACGTGTGGGCGGCGAGCAGTAGCAGCGGTGGTATCTGGACTCTGGCGCCAGCAACCACATGACGGGCTCCAAGGTAGCCTTCTCCGAGCTCGACGACGATGTGACCGGTATGGTGAAGTTCGGTGATGGCTCAAGGGAGGCAATCCGAGGGCGCGACACCATCATCTTCAGGTGCTAGAATAGCGAGCACCACGTGCTAACGGATGTATATTACATCCCGTAGCTGTGTTCAAGCATCATTAGCATTGGCCAGCTGGATGAGCGTGGTAGCGAGGTACTGATCAAGGACGGAGTCCTCAGGATCAAGGACCGGGAACAACAACTTCTTGTCAAGGTGAAGAGGTCCCTAAACCGGTTGTGCCTGCTTGACTTAAAGGTGGAGCAGCCGGTATGCCTGGCGGCAAGCCACACCGAGGAGCCGTGGTTGTGGCATGCCCGGTTTGGCCATCTTAGTTTTGATGCGCTTGGTCGGCTAGAAAAGATGGTCCGAGGGCTGCCTCACATTGAGCACAGAGGCGAGCTGTGTGACAGCTGCCTGGCCGGGAAGCAGAGGAGGCTGTCGTTCCCAAAGGCGGCCAAGTATCACGTGGCGAATGCTCTCGAGCTAGTCCACGACGATCTCTGAGGGCCAATCACGCCAGCCACAAAACGGTGGTCGACAGTACTTCCTCCTGCTCGTAGATGATTGCAGTCGCTATATGTGGCTACAACTCTTAACGAGCAAGGATGAAGCGGCGACAGTGATCAAGAAGTTCAAGATGCGTGCGGAGGCGGAGAGTGGCAAGAAGCTACGTGTGCTGAGGACTGATCGCGGTGGCGAATTCAATTCGGTGGAGTTCGTTGTGTACTGCGCGGATCAGGGTATGGTGCGACACTACACCGTGCCGTACTCGCCACAGTAGAATGGCATGGTGGAGCGACAGAACCAGACGGTGGTCGGCATGGCTCGATCCATGATGAAGGCCTAGGGCATGCTGGCAAGGTTCTGGAGTGAGGCGGTGAACACGACGGTGTTCATCCTCAACCACACGCCAAACAAGGCCCTGAAGGGCAAGACGCCATTCGAAGCTTAGTATGGGCACAAGCCGAGCGTGTCCTTCCTCTGGACATTTGGCTGCATCGGCCATGTCAGGAAGACAAAGCCGATCCTCACCAAGCTGGAGGACAAGAGCACACTGATGGTGTTCCTAGGCTACACTGAAGGTACCAAGGTGTACCGGCTCTATGACCCACGCGGAGGCAAGGTACTTGTCTCATACGACGTCGTGTTCGACGAGAATTTGGCTTGGGACTAGAACAATCCAAGCACAGGGGAAGCAGGCGGCTTCACCAGCACCTTCGTCGTCGAGCACTTGATCATCCACGGTGGTGGAGACGCTGGGGAAGAGGTGTCGAGCACTCCAGGAGGGGTGCTGAGCACTCCAGCAACAGAGCCAAGCACTCTAGGAGGGATGCCGAGCACTTCGGAAGGCATGCTGAGCACTCCAAGAGTGGTGCCAAGAGGTCCTGCAGTGGTGGCGACCACTCTAGGACGGGTGCCGAACACTCCCGTAGCAGAGCCAAGAGATCTTGCAGTGGTTCCGATCACTTCAAGACTAAGGCTGAGCACTCCTGTAGTGGTGCCAAGAACTGCAGGAGCAATGACAAGCTATCTAGAAGTAGTGCCGAGCACTACAACCAGGGTGCTGAGCACTCCAGGTTCTATGCCGAGCACTCCGACGGAACTAGGAACTCCATCGACACCGATTGAGTTCGCCTCACCTCCAAGTGACATAACTGAGTCCGTGGATGCCTTCCACGATGGTGAAGAGGTACGGTTCCGTAGGCTGGATGACATCGTCGGTGACACAGGGCCCTCAGGACTGGCGGGATGACTTCTCAATGACTTAGAGATGCTTCTCGTCAGTGTAGATGAACCACCCACATTCGCGCTGGCCAAGCGCGATGGAAACTGGCGACAGGCGATGCTGGAGGAGATGAAGGCGATAATTATTTTATTCATGAAATTAATTAATTTCAAAAATAAATAATATATCTCATTTTCCAACCAACTCTCAATGCCCATGTGCAATAATCCTAACAAATCTCAAAGGCCCGTGCATTTATTTACTAATGGGCTTTAATGATTATTTAGGCCCATTAGTAAATGTGGAGGGTGCAACATTAATTAGTACCATATTGCTAGTTGATGTAGATATGGGGAGTGTTTCTCCCTATAAATATGTACCAACCCCTTGGGTAAAGCACACCAAAACTACCATGAGGGGAGCCCCTAGTTTGGAAAATCCCTCGCGTAGTCAATTAGATTTTTCAACTCCTCTTGTCATCGTCGTCGCTGTCGCCGTCGCCGCCACGCTGCCCGACGTCGTACACCTACCGTAGACCACAAGAAGGCCCTAGGTGAGTTTGCCGTCTTCTCCTCTTGTTCCCTGTGCTCTCGACTCATCAAACCATGGCCTCTAGGGCCCAAACCAAGCGCTCCGAGGAGCTTCTCGCCGCCGGTAATGGAGCTCCGCCGCGCCGGTTTTCTTCTCCGGTTGGTGACTCTCTCTCCCCCTCCTCTCTAATCTGGGCCGTCCAGATTCAATCCAATGGTCCAAGATCGCCCGTACCCCTCGCCAGGTTTATTTGTAAAAGAGCCCCTACAGTTTCGCGTAATATAAGTCGTAGTCCATGATGTACTCTCAAAATACGTTTTCCTATTCCAAAAGCGTAGTTTCTTTCTAGTACATTCAGGATACGTTCTCTTTCAGAAAAGCGTAAAATCCTTCTGTTACATTCAAAATACGTTTTCTTCTTTAAAAACGCAGTTTCTTTAGTTAGATCCAAAATACGCTATCATCTATTTATAGTTTTGCCACTAGTCTTATTTAGGCCATAAAATCTTCATTTTAACTTTGTTTTGATCCACTCAAGTTGCGTTAGATTCATAATTGAGTAATCTACATGTTCATCCTACTGTTAAATATATTTCCAACTTTTGAAATTCGACGTTAGATTTAATCTATTATTTTATTAAAGGAAATTCTATTTTATTCATAGCTTTTTCGTTATAGCTCCGATTAGAGTGCTTCTCACGTCTGTGTGTTCGTAGTAACGTGTAGAACATCTTTAAAATCCTTTTACCTGTTGTTTATTATGTTTGGTGTATTGTTCTAATTTATTTCTATTGTTTGCTTCATATATGATTGCATGGATGCTTGTGTGCTGTTTTATGATCATGTCCAGTCGGTGAGCTATACGTGGTGAATCCAGAAGCAATTCATTGAAGGTTTGGACTAGAAGAAGGATCTGAGTTTAAGGCAAGTATAGTATGGGATCTTCCTTGTTGTCCTATACATCTTTAATCATTTAATTCATGTTGCTGTGTCTACCTAGACTAGCACTAAGGATTTCCTAGTACTTTGTTACCTCGTACCTTGTTACCAATGGGGTATTGCATTGGGTAGTATGATGCTAGTGCTCAACTAAAGCCATGATCTTGTAACTTGACTAATGGAATATGCAATAAACACTAAAAGATGCTTTTTAGCAGCATGGAACAAGAGGGCTAGAGCATTGGGCTATTTTATGGTGCTCTAGATTCCTCTCCCTAAGGACTTATCTTTAAGCGAACATCCGAGACTTACAGTACAGCTGTGAGGGCTACATGGCTCTGACTTTAGCTCAGTATGAGGACATTTTCTAGCTTATTAGTGGTTACCTTTATGGCACAAGAGGGGCTCTGACAGGTATGATCTCAGCCTGCCAAGAGGGTGCACTTTGGTTTCTTGGTATTTTATTAGTCACTCCTTGGAGGGGGGGTTCATGCTTATTGATGGGGAAACCTTAGCGGCCCTAACTTGTTAGACGAACCTTTGAAAGGCTTCATAGTGAACCCTACTGACCTTATTTGGTAGTGGGTCAAGAGGTTGGCCTCCTCGGGCGAAAGGGTAAATCATGACTCAGTGAAAGTGTACAACCTCTGCAAAGTGTAAAACTGGTATATCAGCCGTACTCATTATCACGAGCGGCCTTGTACCCTTACAGAATAGATGACAAACACTGATGATACTGATGATGAAGATGCTCACTAACGATTACTGTTTATGTTATTCATTATTCATGTTTACCTAATCATGTGTTTATATGGGCTTGTGATAAACTTATTGCTACTCAATTGCTAAAATCATGACTCATTAAAAGCTAATCGCAGTTAAACCAGTGTCAGCCTTTTGAGCCTCATGAATCCCATCTTATATTTGTTGAGTACGACATGTACTTATGCTTGCTTTACTTTTCAATTATTTGGAAAATTCCTGGATGGGCACCAGATTGTTAGTCTAGAGGAGTTAGGCTTGTGATCAACCAGTCAGTTGTCCCTGTGGAATTGGAGTCTTTACCCAAAGATAGGAGTTGTCTTTCCACTATTTATGAGTAGAGGGGGTGCATAGCCTATTTAAAAATCTACAAGGCACTAGAGCAATTGATTAGTACAACAAACGACGTAATGCAATTTTGCTCTAGCTCTAAAAGGGTTGCAAGTCACCTATCCCAACAATTCTAGTTACTATAATCACTAGGCACACAACAAGCTAGGTCACTACTCACTAAGCTAGTGTGCTCTCAAAGACTAATTAAAGAGCCACACTAACCAAACTAACAAGCTCTCAAAGACTAACTACACTAAACAACTTAAGAACTAGTTTGCAAGAAATGTAAATGAGTGAGTAGGGTGATTATACCGCCGTATAAATGAGTGAACCAAACACAATATGAAGTCAATCCAATCACCGGGAGAATTCCAATCATACAAGAGACACAAGATTTCTCTCTCGAGGTTCACGTGCTTGTCGGCACGCTAGTCCCCGTTGTGTCGACCAACACTTGGTGGTTCGGTAGCTAAGAGGTGTTGCACGAACCTCGTCCAACAAATGGACACCATAAGAACCTACCCACAAGTCAGGTAACTCAATGACACGAGCAATCCTCTAGAGTTACCATTCGGCTCTCCGCTGGGGAAGGTACAAGACCCCTCACAATCACTGGAGCCGGCCACGAATAATCACCAACACGTACCAAAGCTCCTCGGCTGCTCCAAGCCATCTAGCTGGCGGCAACCACCAAGAGAAATAAGAAATCCGCAGCCACAACGATCCCCAAGTGCCACTAGATGCAATCACCCAAGCAAATGCACTTGAAATCACTCCCAATCTCACTACGATGATGAATCAATGATGGAGATGAGTGAGAGGTGTTTGCTTAGGCTCACAAGGATGTTAGGAATGTTAAAGTGCCAAGAGAGTAAGCCTAGGGCCCGCCAAACACTATTTATAGATGCCCCAAGAAAATAGAGTCGTTGCTCTGCTTGTGGCCTGACCGCACTCGCCTGACCGGAGGCACCCCAGTGTCCGGTCAACTGTGTCCGATCACCAGATGGCGTCCACGTGGCGCCCCTTCAAACCTCAGTCGTTCATCTCCAATAGTCGATTCTCGAGCGCGCGATTACTTAAGTTACGACCAGACTCAACGTTAGAACGACCGGACTCTCAACCACCGACCATCAGATCGTTTCCAGAGAGGTTCCGAAGCCAATAAATATTGATCGGACGTGTCAGGTCCTAGGTGACCAGATGCGCCGGCGAGTCCGGTCAGCGCTACGCTTCTCTCCGTAGTTTCTTGATGCTAACGCCAGCGTACGTCAGCCGCGACCTGACGCACCCCCTGCGCGTCCGGTTGCCAGCTCGTGCCTGCGTCCGATCGTTGCCTCGTGCTGCGCCGCCTCTGGAACACATGACCAGACGCACGGCCAGTGTTAGGTCGCTACGTCCGGTCGCTCTTCCTCGCTCTCGGCCAGCAACCGCGCCATCGGCTATAATTGACTGGACGCGCAGGTCCACCCCGATAGCTGCGTCCGGTCAAGGACTTTATCCTCCTTTTCTTTTTCTAAGTCCACAACCACTTTACCCTTGCTTCCAACTTGCTAACCGCGAAGTGTAGAACTTGTGTGCACGCGTGTTAGCATTTTTCAAAATATTTTACAAGGATCAAAGTTTGCACACTAGGTTCCTAAATGCATATGCAAAAATCATGTCACTTAGTGGCACTCGATAACCGCTTAGCCAAAGATTTCCCCTCTTTATAGTACGGCTATCAATCCTAAGTCACTCACATCCTCTATGGTGTCTTGAGTGAAAACCAAAAATGGCTCCTATCAATATACCTTTGCCTTGGGCACATTTTTGTTTTTCTCTTTCTTCTTTTCCAAATGTGAAGCAGTTGATCATCTCTTTTGTGGCCATCACCTTCACCATGACCATCATCTAGCTTCACCACTTGGATTGGACTACCTCATCTAAATCACACACTTAGATCAAAGGTTAGTCCTAGGTTTCATCAATTATCCAAAACCAAACTAGAGCTTTCACCTGGGAAATACGTTTTTGTCACCATAATTGGGCATGAGAAAATGATTTCATTACTCCTCAATGTCAAGCCATCCACACATATAATGAAAGCTGAGTCTGTGCCATGTTGTAGCATTTCTTACACGCTATTGTATACCAGTCTATCTGCTTGTACAAATCTCTGTCAACCTTATCACAACAATGGTTTTGACATCTTTGTAAAGATAATTCAAGTGGATAATGTTTTGAGTTAATTATCTCAACTCGTGTCCACTGCTGAAAGGAATCTGCCGAAAACCTACTTTTAGTGCTCAACGAACAGACATATCCTCCTCTGTTTTCCTCTGATCTTCAGCCTGTTCAGCTGGTGCTGATACGATCGTAGATTATTACTGCTGGCTGGTTTGGTGTGAGAGAAAAATACTGTTCTGGCTGGAAATTTATGATCGTTTGCGACCAAGCGAACATGCTGCTTAAAGTGGCATTCAGTTGCTCGGCTACAATCATTGGTGAGCTCCAACTGTTGCCAAAGCCCTCACACTTCGGCAATAGGGATAGGGTAGAAAGTAACGAGACTGTAACATGGGTCAAGAGGATACTATACAATCACACATCCGTTCATATTCCAAAGATACATGATTTTTAGTGCCGATATTTACAACATGCTGCCCGTTTCATCCATTCTCTTCGGGCTTCATAATTGATATATTCTGTTATAGATAATGCCAAGATGGTCATTATATTGCTCAAATTCACAAAGCCAAGTTGTATTTTTTTTAATTATATATGCCTATTTGGAGACTCGTTCTTGCTTGGCCGTTCATTTCCCTTAGGGCCCATGGCCCTGTTGGTTTTGGGTAATACTTCGCCAACAGCTCCAAAGATAACTTCGTTGTGTCGTTTTTGGCACAACATTTCACTGTCGGTTCTAAAAATGTCCCTCACGCCGGCGTAGCGTTTGTCTAGTGCCCTGACAAGACGTCAGTGTAGGAGGCTTCTTGCTTCTTAGCGAAGGATGACACCCAAGACAACATCTGCATTAATTAGGATAAGCATCCCAGCATGCAATGTGCAAAAATACTAGCTGAAGACATGTTTAATGATGATAGATAGCTGAGAGGGGATCTGTCAGGGCTAAGCATCCCAAAACTCATAAATTTTTCATCCAAAAAGTGAACAGGGATGTAGAAAATTGACATTTGTAAGTAATCGAAACCC
Organism: Miscanthus lutarioriparius; assembly: GCA_904845875.1. NCBI lineage: Eukaryota > Viridiplantae > Streptophyta > Magnoliopsida > Poales > Poaceae > Miscanthus > Miscanthus lutarioriparius. The sequence continues at coordinate 35,013,124 of CAJGYO010000010.1, forward strand.
GAACCACTAAATGGGCAAGAATTTTTTTACAACCTTGGTATTCACAAGCTATAGAAGTTGATCATATGGTCATTTTCTAGCACCATATTAAGTTTCCATCATAAATAGCCTTAGCTTCTTTTTTGTCATTTTGTACAGACTTATAACTTTACAAAAATGAGTTCAGTAGGGGTGTACCCCTCTTGTTTGCCTAAAAAAATAGTCGCAACGTTTCTTGGTTAACCGGGTCAAGGAATGGGGTCGAGGAATGTCGTACACCACTTACGAGAGGTTATACAAGGCAGGCTCCAAAATAGGCCTGCATACTCAAGTCGGGATCGATGTCACTGTATCTTTGACCCTATGTTCTATAACTACAAAGCTTACTCTAAAATGTGATTTTTCAGATAGCTTTTGCGAAGGTAACTGAAATTCCATTGATATCACACCTTGGCGTAATCAGAGTGCTTCTCCTTCATATGATCACACATCGTCGACAGAATATCGTCGGCAGTCCTCCGAGGGGTATCCCACGAAGGTAGATTGATCGGTAGAGGAGCGTGAGATCAAGAACAAGAAGGCAACAGAGACATACGAGTTAGACAGGTTCAGGCCTTCAGTATGACGTAATACCCTACTCCTATGGTCTATTGGTTTGCATTAACTATCGTCTGATATTGCGTGTCTTTAGAGGGGGTCCCTGCCCGCCTTATATAGTCCGGGGAGCAGGGCTACAAGTTGGTTAGATCTAAGAGATAACCGGAAAGTAATAACTGATTACAGGAATCTTAGGATCATACATATTCTAACAGATCTCGTAGTATCTTTGAGATATCTTCCAGATGTCTTGCGGAAGGCGCCGACCAGAGTCGTGCCCCGCAAGGCTTCGTCTTGTGGGCTGGGCTGCCCCTGAGGGCTCAACCCATATGGTCTGCCGTGGGTATCCGGGGTCATACCCCCCATAGCTAGTCCCCGAGCACCTTGTACCTGTTGTGCAACGCCGTCTTGAGCTTGTCCGAGCAGGTGCGAACAAAGCCCAGCAGTCAAACTCATGGTCCGACCACCGTGATGAGTTGCCGAGCAGTTGTGAGCAGTTGCCAAGCAGTGTGTACTGTTTCCGAGCAGCACGAACCGTAGCCGAGCAGCATAATCCAAGCACGGCTTGCCATAAGGGTGTAAGGAGCTCAAGTTCAGAATCAAAAATTTCTTCGTAGTAGATGAAGTGTGCCCACGTAGAGTACTTCCACGAGAAAAGGAGATAATCTTCCTCATCTTCGAGAGGCGCGGAGTCTTCCAGAATTAAGCAAGCACATTCACCGCGAGGTGAAGTGTTCCCACTTAGTCCCCGAGCCTGACAGTAGATGACGTAGTCATATGGTGCCAGGGTCCAAAGTACAAGAATAGCAAAAGATCAGCCGAGCAGGCAGCCAGTCCTCGAGCGCAGCCCTGAAATGAGAGAGAGAGCACATTCACCGCAAGGTGAAGTGTGTCCACTTAGTCCCCGAGCCTGACAGTAGGTGACGCAGTCACGTGGTGCCAGGGTCAGAAACAGGAAAATATTAAAAAGATCGACCGAGCAGGCAGCCAGTCCCCAAGTCGTGTATGGAGATATCTGAAATACTCCACCATGGAGAAAAAACCAGAGTAATGGCTGTACAGTAACCGTTACTGAGCCTCAATAAATGGCGGAGAAGGCGGCGATTATTCAGCGAGCAATAACCAACAGTGGCGATAAATGAGCTACATGGGCTACAGTTACGCGAAAGCCCAGGCTGCGGCCCATTAATCCACGTCGAAGAAATCAGAGAGGCGCAAATTGCGGGCATGGTTTCCCAAAAACCCTCGAATGCGAGAGGGTGGGGAAAGTGCTTTATAACTACGCCGCCGCATCCTGCATTCACAGCTTTGCCACTCTGGCATTCCGTCTTCATCCTCAATCCTCGCATTTCCAGATTCACTTCCACATTTGCTTCCGCCGACAAACCCCAATCACATCGTAGAGATGGCACCGAAGAAAGGAGCTGCCAAATCAAAGAAAACAAGCCCCAAGAAGGTGAGCGCCGGCGCCCGGTGGGACGAAGAGTGGGTGCCGTCGCGAATAGGAGAGGCGGAGCTTAACAAATTGGTGAAGGCTGGCGTTCTTCCTGACCGTGCTATCGCCGGATGGCGGCCAGCCTCGGTGAGTCCTTCTCAACACCTCATACCGATGAAGTGGTGGTATTGGAGGATTATTTCTGGCACGGGTTGGGATTTCCTGTTCATCCATTACTGAGGGATCTGTTGGAGCTTTGGGTAGTTAGTCTGTGCAACCTCCATCCCAATACCATTCTGCACATCTCAATCTTCATCCATTTCTGTGAGGCATATCTCGGAATCCTCCCCCATTTCAACCTCTTCCGTTACCTGTTCTGGCTGAAAAAGAGAGGTAGCGGTGGTTCCAAAGTGGTCGGCGGGGTGTACCTTCAGCTGCGCTATGGGATGGCAGGCGAGTACCTTACTGTGCCACTGAACACATCATTGAAGGGGTGGAACGCCAGGTGGTTCTACATAAAATAGAGCCACCCAGCCATCCGCTGCGACGCCGACCACATCCCGGAGAGTCGGAGGAGCTGTTCAGAGACGCCGAACAGCGCTGACATGGAGCAAGTGAGGGAGCTTCTTGCCTTAATAAGGGGCGTGAGAACCAACGGTGGATTGGTAGCGGCAAGCTTTATAGTACGCCGCATGCAGCCCTGTAAAGAGAGGGCACATCCAGCCTTTGAGTTCAAGGGGGAGACCGACGATACCTGGGAGAGGGCGGAGATGCTGTCGAGGAATGTTTGTGAAGAGCGGGTTGCAGAGCTATTTGCTCCGTTTTCCTCTTTCAACATGTCAGGGTATACGAGGCTCTTCAACTGCAAAAATCTGCCTCCTCAGGTAAATATCTCAGTTGTGTATTCCTGATGCTTTGTATCCTTCTTCATTGCCGAGCAATAGACTGATTTACCTATGCGAAGATCCATTCATAGGATAGGGTGGTGTACTTTTCAAGTGTGCCAAAGGGCAATTGGCCACCAGCTATGGATGCACGACCACCAACTCAACCTGAAGGAAGTGCCATCGGCGTCTCATCGGACTCCGAAGGCGCGGATGTTGGTCGGACGGAAAGTTCTCCCCTGATGTCGGAGAAAGCCCAGGGGAAGAGGGCAGCGGCAAAGAAGCCGGCCCAGAAGAGGAGGAAGATGGCAGGTTCTGCTTCCATCAAACCGGGCGGCATATCGCTTGACGATGATCAGACCAGTCGAACGTGAAGGACTGCTGTGTTCGACTGGTCGGATGACGACGAAGTTCTGAAGGAACCTCCACAGAGCAGGAAAGAGCCTCCACGTAGCACTCCCACGGGGAATCAATCAAGGAGAGGCGAAGAAGTCCCTGAACCATAGACGAAGGAAGTCCCCGAGCATCGGGCGAGGGAAGTTCCCGCACAGTAGACGACGGGAGTCCCTACGGGGCAAACGACGGGTGTCCCTGAGCAGCGGGTGAGGGAAGTTCCCGCACAGCAGATGACGGGAGTCCCTACGGGGCAAACGATGGGAGTCCCCGAGCAACAAGCGGAGGGAAAACCGGAGCACAAGGCGGAGAGGGCCCCAGAGTGTCAGGCAGAAAGAGGTTGACTGTGCAGGAGCTAAGACCTCCTCCGCAGAGCTTGGGAGTCGACCCCATAGCTATGCCTGGGGGCTCAGGCAGGCACCGCCGGTTAAAGAAATTGAACCGGCAGACAAAACCATAAGTATCCTTGCCTTGGAGTTAATTTGTTGTAGGTTCTTAACTTTTGTGATGACTGATGAGCTGACTTGATGCAGAGCAAGGCGTACGTTGGATCCAGTCCCACCCATCTAGATTACCGCCCATCCAGATTACCGCCCAGCAAGGCTAGCTCCGGGACGGAGGGAATGCCGGTGGACCTTATCCTGGAGTCCCCGGTTGCTCGTCAGCACGTGGTGGAGCCAATTACTGCCATTGGTAGACTTGGCGGTGGCGAACAGCTGCCATCGACGATGAATGAGTCGGCGACTATACCCTCGGTGATGGGAGGTGCCGCCACGTCCTCTAGAGTAAAACTGTAGCTACTAGCATCATGCCAGAACCTGGAGGGAAGAATCTTGCAGTGCCGAAGGAGCAGATGGCGCTCCCCGAGTCATTGGAGGGCATAGTCGGACCCTCTATCCGGCCACCGAGCCCCCAGGTGGTGCCTCTAACTGCAGCAGAGGAGGAGGAGGTGGAGGAGATCGAGCGTGAGGAACCTCGACCCCAAGTTGTCTGAATCCTCCGAAAGCGCGGTGATGACATAGTAATTGTCGAAGAGGAGGACACCACCAGGGAGTTCAGGAGACTAGAAACCGCCCTTGCTGGGGTGACGAAGCAAATCAAGGTTAGTACTATGTCTAAAATGCTCCTCTTTGACTTTTGTAACCAGATTTCGACATTGTCATTAAGCATTTGCAGGAGATAACGTGGACTGCCGAGCAGCGCCGCCAGCTGATAAAGAGGATGGAGCCCCTTGCCGAGGAGAACGAAAAACTCAAAGAGGCGGTGAATGTCTCAGAGAGAAACATCCAGAGGGCCCGGCGTGAACGAGACTTTGCAGAGTCCAACGCGCGGGACCTGGAATACCAGAAAGGGGTCCTATCCGAGCGGCTGGCGGCTATGTCCGAGCAGCTACGGAGCTAGTCCGAGCAGCTAGCTCCTATCTCTGGACAACTGAGGAGTGCCTCCGAGCAGCTAGAACAGAAATTCGAAGAGCTTAGAAGTGTATCCGAGCAGAAAGCAGGTAGAGTATATCGGCGAATGCACTTGGTATTGCTAAACAACCATATTTTTGGTGCTAACTGTTGCGCTTGTAGAGCAAGATGCAGAGCTCGGCCAACTGCGCCAGGCCGTCGAACAACTTCGTCAGGAGAAGGCGAAGGAGTCTGAGCGAGCAGACAAACTAGCCGAGGAGCTAAAAGGTGAATACCTCCGGGTCAGAATTACTATCGAAGTAGTTTCCTTGTATGATGGAACATTGTAACGCTTGTAGGCATAAAGCCAAGGCATAGTTTGATGTGCTGGTGCAGGAAGTCAGGACCCAAAGGGACAACTTTGATGCTGTAGTCGCCGCAATTAAACCGGTGCTTGACTGCGTCGACCTAGAACTGGGTATTCAGCTCGACGGCAGGCGGCAACATTAGGACACCATCATCCAAAGGTGCAAAGCAGCGTGGGAGAACTTCAAGAGCTTCAACCGCGATGCCGTTGTGTCCATCGCTACTCATGTCCTTGCGGTGGTTCGGTCCCATTATCCAACCATCGACCTCCAGGCGATAGGGGGTGGGTTCGCCGAAGGACTTACCGATGTGGAGACCCAATAGTTGGAGGATCAGGTGGAGGACGCAGCGAAAAAGCTGGCCGGCAATATAGACCTGTTCGGTGAGATGGATGGTGATGGTGGAGCTTGGTGATCTTTTTAGATATTGTCATCTGTAATATATTCACAGTGTAGTTAGAATGCACGAAAGCGCAAAAAACAATTATGTATGTGAGGAATGTTATAAGGTGCATGTGTATGCAGTTTGCTTGTAGTTTCGGTGAAAGAAAATCCTCATAGTGTTGACCATGACGTATTTATATGGAGTAAAAGTAGAGTCCGAGCAGTTAGTTCGATACTAACCCCTATGGCCTCAGCTAGCCCATAGTCCATAACATCGAGCGCAGAGCCCATGTACGTGTAGGAGGAATAGGTGTGACCAAGGAACTGCAGCCGACCACCCATAACGCATAGCACGAAGCCCGTAGCACATGTAGGGAGAGATCGAAGACTAGGTCTTCTCCATAGAGAACAGAGCGAAACATGTGCTACTCGGTGATTATTGAAATAACTTGGAGATATAGGTAGTATAAGCAGCGTCCGAGCAATTAGTTATGTGCTGAACTCTCGGCCTTGGCTAGCCCAAAGTCCATAATGTCAAGAGCGGAGCCCGTGGACATGTAGGATGAATAGGCGTGACCAAGGAACCATAGCCAACCAGCCATAACGTAGAGCGCAGAGCCCATGGCACATGTAGGGAGAGATCGGAGACTGGGTCTTCTCCGAAGAGAACAAAAAAGAAAGTTTGTTGCTCGCTATTCGGCGAAATATCTTGGAGATTTGGAGCAAAGTGTTCGGTGATTTGGAGAAGACTTATTTGGTGATTTTTGGCGAAAATGTGTTGGCGTTTTGGAGAAATCATTCGGCGACATTGGAGAGAACCGTTCGGCGATATTGGAGAGAACCGTTCGGCAATAACGTTGGAGATTTGGGGAAACATGGTCGGCGATAACGTTGGAGATTTGGGGAAACATGGTCGAGTAGCAGAGAGCTCGGCGACCGTCAGTGGGGGGTTAAACCACAATGCAGAAAAAGTGGAGACAGGTTATGGAGACCAAAACTTTATTCAGCATAAAGTGGAGAGTACATATCTGGAGCGTTTGAAGGATAGAAACGTATAAGGTGCTTGATGTGCCACGAGTTGGGAACATCAATTCTGTCTAAGTCACATAGGCGATAAGACCCTGGTTGGGTGACCTCTTTGACGACGTAAGGCCCTTCCCAAGGTGAAGAGAGCTTGTGCATCCCTTCGGTTTTTTGTTTTCTACGGAGAATGAGGTCGCTGACAACAAATGAATGACCTTTGACGTTGCGGTTGTTGTACCTCCGCAAGCCTTCCAGATATTTGGCTATGCAGACGCAGGTGATTAGGTGTTCCTCCTCGGCCCTATCAACGTCCTCTGTCCGAACAGCTGCAGCCTGCTCTTCATCAAAGTTTTCCACCCTAGGTGCTCGAAAGGCAATGTCTGTTGGTAGGATGGCTTCTTAGCCGTAGACCAAGAAGTATGGAGACACACCGGTGCTGCAACTAGCTTGAGTACACAGTCCCCAGACTACAGCTGGTAGCTCCTTGAGCCATCTGCCTAGGTGCTTTTCTTCTTTCTTATATAGTCTCTTTTTGAGGGCATCAAAGATCATGCCATTTGCCCGTTTGACCTATCCGTTGGCTATTGGATGAGCAACGAAGATGTATTTGATGGAGATGCAATGGTCTTCGCACAAGTCCCAAAAGTGATGGCCAATAAATGTAGTTCCGAGGTCGGTGATGATGCTGTTCGGGAGACCGATTCTGTGGATGATGTCTTCAAAAAGCCGAGACGAGAGGTTTATACTCAATCCACTTGGAGAACTTATCAATGGCGACGTATACGTACCGGAAGCCACCTGGCGCTGGCTTGAAAGGCCCAATCATATCCAATCCCCAGCATGCGAAGGGACAGGAAGCTGGGATGGTTTGCAGCTCTTGTGCCGGCACGTGTATTTGCTTGGCAAAAAATTGACATCCTTCACAACATCGTACAAGGTCTTCTGCATCGGAGATGGCTATGGGCCAGTAGAAACCCGCTCAGAAAGCCTTGTCGACCAGTGTTCTCGAGGCCACGTGATTGCCGCAGAAACTAGAGTGAATTTCAAGAAGTAGCTTCACTCCCTCTTCTTGGGTGATGCATTTCTGTAGGATCCCTTCCTTAGCACTTTTCCTCATCAAGTTGCCGTCTACCAGCACGTAATGCTTGCTTTGTTGAATTAGGCGTTTGGTTTTAGTCTTGTTGGTGGGTACTTCGGCGCTGGTGAGGTACTTGATGAATTGTTCCTTCCAATCGGCGGCCGGTGAAGGTACCGATAGTACCAGCTGCTCGGCGGGGGGAACTTCCTATACTTCCTTATCTTCCTTAATGGACGGCGCCAAGAGATCTTGAACGAAGACCCCTGGGGGACTCGCGGCATGAGAAGAGCCCAACTTGGATAAATGGTCAGCGAGCTGATTTTGGTCACGTACCACGTGATGGTATTCGATGCCGTAGAATTTTCCTTCAAGTTTCCTGACTTCGGCGCAATATGCATCCATCTTCTCGCTAGAGCAAGACTAGTCTTTGTTAAGCTGGTTGATGACTAGCGCGGAGTCCCCGTATACCATAAGGCGATTGACGCCGAGCTCAATGGCTATATGGAGTCCGTGGAGACATGCTTCATATTCGGCGGTGTTGTTGGAGGCCGAAAAGTGTATCCAGAGAATGTATCGGAGCTTATCCTTTGTGGGCATAATGAACAGAATGCCCGCACCAGCACCGTTGATGTTAAGGGCGCCGTTGAAGTACATCACCCAGAGCTCGGGGCAAGTGGCGGTGATGGGCTCTTGGATCTCGGTCCACTTAGTGACAAAATCAGCGAGCGCCTGAGACTTGATCGTAGGCCTGCTTCTGAATTCAATGGAGTAAGTGCCGAGCTTGATAGCCCACTTGATGATATGACCATTAGCCTCTTTGTTATGGGGTATGTCCCCCAGAGGGAATTCGGAGACCACGGCGACCTTGTAATACTCTCAGTAGTGGCGGAGCTTATGCGATGTAATCAAGATGGCATATAGCAGCTTTTGGACTTGAGGGTAATGAGTTTTGGGCTCATTAAGGACCTTGCTGATGAAGTATACTAGATGTTGCACCGTATAGGCATGCCCGGCCTCCTCGTGTTCAACCACGATGGCTGTGCTGACGACGCGGGAAGTAGCGGCGATGTAGATTAGGAGAGTTTCGTCTGGCCATAGCGCCATCATGATTGGAGGCTTTGTTAGGAACACCTTGAGCTGCTCAAAAGCTGTATCTGCCTCTTCCGACCAGGAAAAGCGCTCGGAGGCCTTGAGGAGTTTGAAGAACGGTAGCCCTTTTTCGTCGAGGTGTGATATGAAGCGGCTTAAAGCAGTCATGCAACCTGTAAGTTTCTGTATATCCTTGACGCATGTTGGCCGTTTCATGTTAGTGATGGTGGAGACCATGTCAGGGTTGGGTTCGATGCCACGAGCGCTGATAATGTAGCCCAGCAGTATACCGGATGGAACTCCAAAGATGCACTTTGAAGGGTTCAACTTCCATCTGTACTTTTTCAGGTTGGCGAATGTTTCTTCGAGGTCGGCAATAAGATTGTCGGCGGTCCTGGACTTGACGGCCACATCATCGATGTAAGCCTCGATGTTGTGGCCGATCTGTTGATCGAGGCACATCTGAATGGCCCTTTGATAGGTCGCCCCGGTGTTCTTAAGTCCGAAGGACATGGTGGTGTAGCAGTATGCACCAAAGGGCGTGACGAACGGCGTCTTGATCTGGTCTTCTTCCTTGAGAGAGATCTGGTGATAGCCAGAGTAACAGTCAAGGAAGGAGAGCAGTTCACAGCCGGTGGTGGAGTCTACAACCTTGTCTATCCGAGGCAAACCAAAGGTGTCTTTAGCGCAGTGTTTGTTAAGATTAGTGTAATCAACGCACATTCTCCATTCCTTATTCTTTTTTTGAACGAGAACAGGGTTTGCTAACCACTCAGGATGATACACTTCTTTTATAAATCCGGCAGCTAACAGCCATTTTATTTCTACCCTAATAGCCTCCTTCTTGTCTGTCGTGAATCGGCGGAGTTTCGCTTGATCGGTTTGGTGGTCGGCGAGTCATTTAAGGAGTGCTCGATCTTCTCTCGTGGTACCCTAGCATGTCTGCAGGTTTCCAAGCAAACACATCGGTGTTGGCACGTATGAAGGAGACGAGCGCGCCTTCCTATTTGGGGTCAAGGTGAGCCCCAATCTTCATAGTCTTGGAAGGGTCGTCGAGGCCGAGGCCAACATCCTTTATTTCCTTGGACTTGGTGGAGGCATAGGGAGGCTCTAGCTCTGGGATCTCCATGTCGTCGGTGGGCAATGTCTTAGCTTCGGTGACCACGCTGGCCTTCTGGATGGAGAGGTCGGTGGCTTCGGCGAGAGCGAGACTCTCTGTCCCGTAGGTGTAGGCGATGGAGAGGTTGGCCCACAGGGCCAAAACTCCTACAGGCGAAGGCATCTTCAGCACCAGATAAGCATAGTGTGGTACAACCATGAACTTGGCCAGAGCTAGCCGACCAAGTATGGCGTGGTAGGCGGTGTTGAAGTCGGCGATGTAGAAGTTGATGTGTTCGACGCGGTAGTTGCTTGCCATGCCGAACTATACTGGTTGGGTGATCTCCACAAGCGGTTTGGAGGCCCTTCTAGGTACCACACCCCAAAAGGAGGAGTCGGAGGGTGTGAGATCTGATAACCCAAGGCCTAGCTCCTTTAGGGCTCCGACGAAGAGGAGATTCAGGGCGCTCCCACCGTCCATGAGCACCTTTCTAAAAAGCACCTTCTGGACGGTTGCGTCGAGGACGAGGGGGAAACGCCCTATGTAGGGGATGTCTGCCCACTGGTCGGCCCTGCTGAAGGTGATGGGTACCTCAGACCATGGGCGATAACTAGGGTTGGCGGTGTCGTCTTCCATAGTGATGGAGAGCACCCGCCATGCGGCGAGCTTCCGTTCTCTTCTACTTTTGGTGGTGGCGAGGCCCCCGAAGATGGTGGTGACCACCTTGTCGTGGTCTTGGAAGGCATTGTTGTTACCCCCAGGTGGTTGGCGGTCTCTAGCTCCGTCGTTAGGGTCGTCTTCTAGCTTCTTGTCCTGAAATTCCTTAGCCAAGCCGAGGCAGTTCTTCATCTTGTGTTTGGCATTCTTGTGAAGAGGGCATGGGCCGTCCAGGATCTTTTGGTACTACTCATCGTAGTTGCGCTTGGTGCAAGGTTGATTGACGGCGGCGACGATGTGGTCTGGCCAGCGGCGATGATTTTGGCCAGGCATGGGTCCTTCTGTTCGATCATGGCCGCTGTCACGATGGTAACTGCGGTCGTCGAAGCGGCGGTTGTTGTGGCATCGGTCGTGGAGGCGGTCATCGTGGCGGCAAGGTTGGCGATGGGTGCCTGCATCCTCGTTGAAGCGCACCTCAGCCTCCTCGGCATCGGCGTATTGGTTGGCGGTAGTGATCATCTCGCCAATGCCTATGGGCGGCTTGCGGTTGAACTTGGAGCGAAGCTCACGATGGTGGAGTCCTCGGGTGAAGGCGGTGATGACCTCGGCTTCAGTGATGTTGGGAATAGAATTCCTCATCTCGGAAAAGTGTCGAATGTAGCTGCAGAGGAGCTCGGATGGCTTCTTGTTGATGCAGTTGAGATCATGCTTGGTGCCTGGCCGAGTACATGTAGCCATATAATTGTTGGTGAAGACTTTTTTTAGCTCTTCCTAGGATCCGATGGAGTCCGGGGCAAGGCTAGTAATCCAGCTCATGGCGGGTGGCGTGAGCATGACGGGGAGATAGTTTGCCATGATACTGGTGGCTCCTTCGGTGGCGCGGACAGCGATGGTGTAAGCCTGTAGCCACTGTGTTGGGTTCATCCTTCCCTCGTAGGGCTCGACCCCAGTGATTTTGAAACCATGGGGCCATTGGAGTGTTTGGAGCGCCCTCATAAACGCTGGAGGCCCTTCGGGGTTGTGGTCGGTGTCGGCTGCAGCGTTGCTGGCGTCGATCTACTCAAGAGCTGAGTCCGGGTTTCCGTACTCCTGCTCATACTCCTAGCGGCGGCACACTTCGTCTTCATGGCGACCGAAGCGACATTGCTCGATACGCCATCGTGCATCCCGGAGGTTGCTGAGGTGCACTCGAGCGTCCTGTTCGACCTCCTGGTCATGTTGGCGATGGTGTTCGGCGCGATGGCCCCTGGCTCCCCCCTGTCCCCCCTGTAGAGGCAGTGATTGGTCAGTGAAATGGCTTTGACTAGGGCGGCGATTGGATCTCGGCGCAGCTGATCATTGAATCATGCTCATGGAGCACAAAGGTCTCTGATCCTCACGAATCTCATTAACCTGACAGTGTGCCGCTTTAAGCATGGCGGCGACCTTGGCGAGCTCAGGCATCTGCGGAAGGCGGGCGAGCTCGTTGGCGGCCACTGCCAGATTAGCACTTGGAGTCTTGAAGATGCCATGGCCGTCAACGCGGAGAAACTCTTCGTCGAGGTTGCGGTGGAGTGGAAGTCGCCTTCCTTGTGAGTCGAGCCGATTATTTTGAGCATCCTCGGCCTGCGCAATAGCTGCCTTGTTTTCTCGGCGTTGCGCGCGGTTGACGTTCTGGTTCTCACGAGCGACGCGTTCCTCCTCGGTTTTGCCGTTCTGAGGAGGGCTGTCGACGCTGACGTTGAAGATCACGCCACCCCAGAAGGGTGGGAAAAGGAGCTGCTCGGTGAAGGTTTTGACGAGGGTCTCCGTAGAGCCCTGAGACTCGGAGCCCAGATTTTCCTCCGGGATGGTCTGGAGGGACGCTTCGGGGCACCAGCCTATGTGTAGCATGTTAACGGCTGACGGAGGCTGAACGGCGAGCTGGTCGGCGAGTGGATGGGCATCTCCCACCTGGTCGGCGAATTTCCCCCTCAGGGCGTCTTGGTAAGTAACGGCGACGTTGGTGAGCCTGAAGGGTAGAGCCGCAACTCCTGGAGTTTTCTGAGCAGCCTCTGATAGATCTGGATCGGAGGGTGGTCGGTGCTGAACCAAAGTATCCAGGGCTGATTCGGCGACGGAGAGGCAATCGGCGAGCTTTAGACCGACCCGATCGATGGATTCGATCAGATCGTCATTGTTGATCTGCCTCCTCTGGTAGCGAGGAAGCGGGCGACGGGTCATTGATGAAGGCGACCTTAGAAGTGGTTCCAAGATTGGATCTGTAGTTGCAGGCGCGGGGGTGGTCGGTGCAGAAATGATCTGCACCGGCTCGAGGAGCTCTCCGACTCCGTCAGCGTTGATGACCCACGAGATGGATCCGACCGTGAAGATCTGGCCAGGCTGCAGAAGGAACGAAGAGCCTACGAAAAAAGACATCATGTTCGACAAGGAAACAACACGCACAGCCCCTACCTAGCGCGCCAACTGTCGACAGAATATCGTCGGCAGTCCTCCGAGGGGTATCCCACGAAGGTAGATTGATCGGTAGAGGAGCGTGAGATCAAGAACAAGAAGGCAACAGAGACACACGAGTTAGACAGGTTCAGGCCGTCAGTATGACGTAATACCCTACTCCTGTGGTCTGTTGGTTTGCATTAGCTATCGTCTGATATTGCGTGTCTTTGGAGGGGGTCCCTGCCCGCCTTATATAGTCCGGGGAGCAGGGTTACAAGTCGGTTAGATCTGAGAGATAACCGGAAAGTAATAACTAATTATAGGAATCTTGGGATCATACATATCCTAACAGTCGTAGTATCTTTGGGATATCTTCCAGATGTCTTGCGGAAGGCGCCGACTAGAGTCGTGCCCCGCAAGGCTTCGTCGTGTGGGTTGGGCCGCCCCTGAGGGCGCAGCCCATTTGATCTGCCGTGGGTATCCGGAGTCATACCCCCACACACCTTAACTAAGGAGTAGGTGTAGGGCTCTCGTACATTGACCACATCATAGCTAGGCATGCTCTAGCTATTTGCAGCTCCAAACACCATTTGTTGTGGTCGCTTAAAACCAGAACACTGTAGGGGAGCGACAAATGATACTAGAACATATCCAATGACCAACACTATTCAGTTTCTGCCACCATCTTATGTGTCTTGGATAAGGTACCTAGCTAATTCTACAAAAGTTATTTGCTATTTTTTCATACAATTAAAATTTTCCAAAAAATCTCAAACTAGAAATATAAAAATTCTGATGAAAAGAAACACAAAATTTACTTGGCATTCATACTTATCATCTTATATATCACACCTTGTCATACCCATGAGGGGGCAAATCACGCTTATGTTATTTCACAATCATGCAAATTTGCTCAAACATTTGGTGGTCAGATTTTATTCATCAAACCAATTAGTCACACCAGACACCACCACACACTTACTGTACTCTGTAGTTGCAGCAGAAACATCCCGGGTTCTGATTTATGAGTCACGAAGATGGGCCAGCCCCCATCAGTAATATCCATGTAAAGTGGCCCACAAAAAGAAAACAGAAGTTAAATGTTTGCCGTTCTTCTCCATTGGCCCATTTGGTTAGGTTCTAACACCAGGATACATGGAAGGTTTGATGTTTGTGGACACAAAAAAAAAGATATATTTAAGCACACACGTTTAATCAAAATTATCAGCAAAATATACTCAACTAAAATCCTTGAAAACCTTTAACGTGCGCACAACGCCTGTCTAATTAAGAGTTTGCTAGAGAGTTTTAGGACCCGTTTGGCTGGCTGCGGGCGGCTCCGGCTCCTACACCGAAATCACTGTTCATCTATACGTATTTCACTGTTCAACGAAGCCCTTTTTCTCTCTCCTTTCCTCCCCACTCACAGACGCGGTCGCAGCAGCCGGAGCCAGAAATTCGAGCTCCGCCGGCTCCGGCTCCCGCAGCCTCCTGTCACCCTGCTACAGTACCAGAGCCGGAGCCGGCAGGAGCCCAGCCAAACGGTTCCTTACTTGTTTGACAAGAGTGGATTTTTGGCACATGGTCAGGTGTCACCGATATGGGCCATCGCATGGACGAAATTCTAAAAAGTTACCATATCTAACAGCATACCTGAAATAAATTACGGTTTGAACGTAGCATCTCAGATACTTATTGCACATTATAGGATTTCTTTCAAAGTGGGCCCACCCATGCATAGCACGTGCAGTATTCATTGCACTTTATGAGATTCTTTCCTATGTTTGTCTTCCGTGGGCTACTCATCGCTGCACTCATCTACAGTGTGTGCACTATTGTGGGATCTAATTATACTAAATCAATCTATCTTTTTTCTTTTTTCTTTTATATGTCTTTCATCCCTTAAACATAGGTTTATTCATAGAAAGCATAGTTCATTATAACTTGGTCCTAGCTATGTACTAAAATTGGTTGCACAAGAAAAAAAATTATGTCCAACTTGTGTGCTACGCTTTACGTACAAAGCAACAGACATAGTCAAATGTGTGCTAGAAAATACAATTTCATGCGGGACGGACATGAGTGTCCTGCATGTATATTAAATTAATATAAGGAGCATACTACAACATGTTAGTACATACATAGGAGCATATATACTACATGGAGAACGCTCATGTTGACACAGTGTCAACATGATTGTGTGCTACAACATGCAACCTCATTCTATTTTGTGCCAAACTGGTACTAATAACGTACCCGACATATTTTTATACTGTATTGCAATCTTCACCATCAGCAGTATCAACCGTCTCAGATTGTAAATAAGTGAACTGCACATTTCAGCTTCCGCCAACATCTCAGATCATTTCTCATCATTAGATAGCCTAGCTTCTGCCAACATCTTTCTTTTTACTAGCTAACTCATTAATTGTGAATTCAGCACTGTGCGGACAGTTGAAGTTGTTCGGCTGATGGTTTTTGCGGCTGATAAGCCGGCTGATGCTGTTTTATTGTGAGAAAAAAATATTGTATCATGACTGATAAGCCAGGTTGAAAGACACTGTATGTTTTGATACATGCATCACCATCCCATTATTTATAGGTAACCTTTACTTTTCTTATTACAACATGCAAAATGAAACATCAAAAGGAATTTCAGAGCTGAACGCTCATGATTCATGGGTACTTGCTACAGCTCGGGTGCTTCCATATGGGCAGTGGTGAACCTTTGCAGTTAAAATGTTAAATCATGTGCATACCACATTGTTTCACCCCAACTTCATTCAGTACAAGCATACAAGAATTCGTCCCGACACTGAACGTCACATGGCTCATGTACCATACAGTCTGCAGCTGCTTAGCACACAGTTTTACTCTTTCGGAGTTCTCAAGAACATGTGGACCGAGCATTATGCATTTGTGTTACAGCTGCGCAGGCTTGGCCATGGATAGTTGGAGACTAGGCCCGTTGAGACTTTGTATTGGGCCCGTCAGTATTTGAGCCCATATATTCAACAATGTCCTTTTTTGATTCGTCTGTATTCGAATCTGGATATTCAAATATCAGATACTAGCTCCAAATCCAAATGTACGATGTCAGGATTTTTTTATAAAGCAAGAATTTTTATTATTTTACGATTATTACACCAAATTGATACAATAAACATAAAACCAATTCTGGCTATGTAATATTTTATTACATATCTGATATTCTTTATACAAAGTTAGATAATTGATATAGATATGTAATATTTTATTAGAGAAATTTTATTAGTATCTAACTCTTTCATACCCGAAGTACGTATGTGTTTATATCTATCCATCGATCAAATCTAATCTAGTACACTTTGTACCCCCAAACTTTTCTAACTCGGGCCTTTGCTGTCCAACACGTACATCCATCGATGACATTTGCCATACTTCTAGGTGGCTTGCTGATCCTTCGGGCAAGAAGCCTCCTTTAAAAATATAAGGCAAGCCGGGATTACTTGATCCTAATCCATCATATGTGGAAATATGAATATATTCTTACAACCTTAATCATGTTTTTCTTACCATTTGTGATAATGTGTCTGAAACATCGACAGCGCCAAAACTATCTGGAATACAGGTCGCTTTTGAAACCTTCTGGGGGGCCTGAAGTTGCGTCCCTTACTGATCCTGAGGTATAATACCAATGTAAAACATTATGGAAACGGAATAGAGAGTAATAAGAATAATTTATTTCCTTCATGTTTCAACAGTTGCAAGTTTAGTATTCAAGGGGGCAAACAAACACATCCCGAATTACAAGATGCCCACTGCTCATGTGGCCACTGTTGGTCCAAACGGTTGTTTAGCCCATTTATACACCGATAAAAGGTGATATGGACATATGCCATTTCTTTTTTAATGGTCATTTTGCCCATTTAAGTATCCGTTTTGTCCGAATAATAGCCAAACGGCAAGTGACCGACTGCTTACCATTTAGCGTTTAGGATAATATTGCCTATGCCATATTCCAGAGCATGCCCTTCTCATTTCTAATAAGTCTATTAACTCTGATCTACGTTAGCGTGTGCTAGTGCGATCCATGATAGAGCCCCCTCTCCCTCGACTTGTTACCCAAGGTTACTTTTCCTACTTCTTGCCATGGTACACCCTCAGGTCACGTCTCATAGCGCACCTTCAGGAACTCTTCTTCATCGGAGCAGATTAATTTTGTGGATCCATATCAAACGGTTAAATGCAACTGGATTCTAGTAGAGAGTTGACTAGAATCACTTCTCCATTTACACTAGAGTTGGGAGCTAAAAACCTACACTCAACTCCCCTAAATCACTTCTCACTTGCTCCACACTCTGCTCCCCTACCAGAATCCTTTTATCGAAGAATCAAGAAGTGAAGCTCCAGAACTAGGAAGGAAACCATATAGATGTGAATTAGGAAGAATCACTCCACACTTGTTTTTTTAGTATTTCTTACTTTGAGTATTTAGATTTGGATGTCGTATAGATACTGAAAGTTTGGATTCATTTATAGATCAGTTATTTAGTGTCTGAACACCATTCTTGACAGCGTATAATCAGAAAAGATGTGTCCTTTATTAGTCGGTCTAGTACAACAATTATGTTTGAACACCTTCTTACAATATAATTAGATTGTAATTAAATATAGTTCAATGCACTCCGTTGAACACTTTTATCAGCCTGCTTCATCCCTTGGTCGTGTATCAAAAAATGCTTCATCCCTTGCTTGGTTGTGTTTCCAAAAGGATGCTTCTAGGGTAGACCAAACAAGATACCAAAACTCTTCCCCTATCATGCCTACTCAAAACCCACACCCTATCCTATGAGGACCTATGAAAGGTTAGGTTGGAGTGGCAGATCTCGAGATTGATAAAATCATCACAAGCACCTCATTGTCTATGAACACATCGCCTACCACTAAAATAAGAACACGGTTAAATTCTCAAATAAATCTAGGAAAATACAAGCGCTAACGTCAAATTGAGTATCTGAACCCATTGAGGAAAATACAAGCGCTAACGTCAAATACAAGGACGGCGCCAGCTCGACCAATGACGGCGCCTAAGGAGATGCATCATGAAGGGCTGCGGCGTGGAGAAGACAATGAAACTGGATACAGGAGCTAGGCTTAGGGTGGGGGTGGTAGGGGGTGTCCTCAATGGATGCCACTACTATAGATATCATTTGTAGGGACGGCTCAAGACCATTTGTAGGGACGATTTGGCCAGCCACCCCTACCAAACCGTCTCTACAAATCATGCATTTGTAGGGGCGGTTTCCAGACCGTCCCTACAAATCGATTTATAGAGGTGGCTGGTGTTATCAACCGTCCCTACAAATCGATTTGTAGGGGCGGCTGGTACTACAGCCGCCCTACAAATCAATTTGTAGGGGCGACTGTAGTACCAGCTGCCCCTATAATACCTATTTGTAGGGGCGGTTCAGTCTAGAACCGCCCCTACAGTACATTTTCCCGTAATTTTTTTTTCAAATTTACAATTCAATTTCGACCAGAACACTGTTTGTTTCCGCGTATTTCATCCAGCGTTCGCGTTGCCGAATGCCCCGCGACCAATGTTCCGCCGAATGCCCCGCGACCAGTGTTCGCGTTGCCGAATGCCCCGCGACCAGCGTTCGCATTGCCGAATGCCCCGCCGAACGCCCCGCAACCAACGAGCAAGGAAAGCGAGATAATCCCGCCGAACGTCCCGCGACCAACATTCCGAACCACGTTCGCTCAAGAGTATTATATAAACTACAAGGACAAGAGTATTATATAAACTACAATTACAAGTCCAATTCATAAGAATATATACAATCCATCATTAAATAAACATAATTCACAAGGTAAAACCAATGTCAAATTCCATACACATTGTTATCAGTGTCCTAGAGCTAGCCTTTTAGTCTTACAAAGGTGTTGGTACTGAGGATTTCTACCTAAGTCAGACTCTTGGTCATGGTAGGTGCCTTTGACGTGTACAATCTGGTCCAATATGAAGTTGCAAAGGTCCTCGACGAGCTCTAAGAGTTGGTCATCCTTGTATGGGTCTCTTTTCATTTCTTTCTCTTCTTTCCACTACAAGAGAATAAGTTTCGGTTTAGTATTTCATACCATGTATGAAGTTTTTATACTACGGGTGAAGAGGTTTAAACTTATCATTAAGGGGTGTCTCCTGTAGGCACCGGTGTTACTCATCATAGAACATATATAGTATCCACAATGTACACTCCCAAGCTTCTGCTTGGGGCACTGTGTGTTTTGCATATGAAAATGTTAAGTAATGCTTTTGACAGCCATGTAATGGAGTACTGAAGAAGTAAGTTACACTTACCGCATATAGTATTTTTATAGCCAGCTTTTCCTTCCTTGCTGGATCATGCCTTCCGTGATGTTTAATGGCATAGAACCTAAATGCCATGTTCGAATTAGTTTAGCAAATACAACTTGTTAGTATCCAAAAGTATACATTACAAGTATGTATACAAACATATAAGCTAATGAGGATTGTCAATATGTATACGTCTTAAGAATCGATATGAAGTCTTTGTATGTCATCGAGTCCCAATCTATTAAATCAAAGACCCATGCCATGCTCCTCTCGACATTGACGCCTATACAAATTCAGTGGTTGCTGCATGAATTTAATCATAGAACTAGATAAGCTCTTTTGCACCGAATAAAATATATCGAACAAAGCTTTAAGTGTAGAGTTGAACTTACTCGAAGTTGTATGATAGCCATATAGTAGAGTGCTATTGGAGATTTTTGAAAGCCAGGGCAATGTATGCCGCAACCTTAAGGGACTCTTCCCTTAGTTTCACCGTACGGATGTGCTCTTTCTCCCAAAGAGTCTTTCTAGTAGCCACTGCTTAGGGTAATTAAAATTTGTTTGTGCTATAGCTTGAGGGTCTATATACCTGGCTTTCACACTTGGCATTTGTTTGACAATGTGCACTTGCATTTTACAAATCACGGCGTGGGTTAGTTACAACAAAATTCAAAGATTACATTCATATAATATCGGGAGGACAAGGACTTATAGGCACCACGTGCGAATTAGATTCATCTCCATTGCTCTAAGGTGAAAGCATGTCTGCATGTCATTGAAGTCAAAGACAATTTTCTCGGTTGGGCTTCCAAATGTGCCGGTGGGGAAGCATGCTTGTATGAGGTCTATGCTCGTTGGGAGAACACGCAAGTACCAATCATGGAACCTTCTCATTCCAAGTGGTAGGCGCTGGATGTCCCGGTTTGGTAGGAAGGGCTTGCCCCTTTCATATGTTTTTGGGCAATCCTTTGACCATTTGATGGCATCAACATTTGGATACTGCTTTGCTATTTGGTGGAGTTTGCTAGTGATGGCCTCCTCAGAACCCCGTGATGTGACTTTTTTAACTTGGTTCTCAGGCTTGAACTGGTCATGGGAATATCACTTGGACACCGACGAGACGTCTTTCATCGGAACATAAATTGGTCTTATGGTGATTGGATGCTTCTTTCAAAGTTCCCATTCAGGCACGTCCTCATCTTCTTGTGCATCACCTTCTTCAGGAGGCACTCATTGTTCATGTATCGACTGTGCTTGTTGAGAAGACTGTGGCATCTAATCATGCACTTGCTAGGTACGAGTTGGAGAAGGCACATGCTTGCTAGGAGGCGGGGAAGAATGTGACATCTCAGGAATGTGGTGGTCGCGAGACGGTGAAAATATCTCCCCGACCTCAACAACTCGCTCTAAATTTGGGAGAGGGGGAGGCGGCGAAGAAGCAGTCAATATAATGTCCCATTTGTGCCAGAGGATGAACTGCCCCATTACGTCTTTGAGTAACACCAGCCCCTCGGGAGTTGCGTAGTCTATCCTCCACTGCATGAACTCGGGCTTCACGGTATGCACCTCGACCCTAGTGTAGTCTGGTGGCATCTTATTATTGTGGTGTAAGCCACCGGGAGGATGTGCCACACCCATTGCCACCTCCATCACAATGTTTTGCCGGCCGCTGAGAAACACCAAGGTGCAACTAGTTGGTTCCGTATGCGATCGACGGGGGTTGTGGCTGTAGTGGAACCATGGCTACTAGGAACTTTTGGAGGGCTGCCAACTAATGCCAGTTCTCCCAGCGGTGTCATTAATGTTCGTGGCTCCATAGATAGTTCTTGTTCCTCCAACGCCTTCGCAACTAGAGCCTTTACTTGGAGCTCAAGATTAATCTCCCGGTCTTTGCCATGTTTCTTGTACATGTGTCTGTCCTCTTCGAATTCTTGCTTCTAGGTCGTCCTTTTCCCTATCCCCCTGGTGCGGCCTGTGTGCTCCTTGTTTCCCAAACCAAAGCTAAGCTCGTCCCTCTCTCTAGAAGGATTGAATGAGCCCTTCTCCTTGTCTTCAGCATATTTCAGTATCCTTAATACTGCCTCTTGGGTCTCCGGCTTATCAAACTTAAGATTACCGCTGGATGATTCTGTACTCCTCGCATATATCCAATTCCTTGAGCGTACCTTCAAATTCATCACATCGATATTCCTAGCAGCTACGGCCTCTTCGTCCATCTTCCTAAACTGCTCTTCCTTGGCATAGTAGCCACCGGGGCCTAGATGATGGTGGTGTTTGTTCCTCTTCGCAAGCTCGGTGTTATGGGCACTGAGCTCCAATGCCTCCGGTGAAGTCTTCTGAGCCACGAGCTCCTCCCATTGACTAGGAGTTATTTTGCCGAACTCGTTAAAGGGAGTTAACCCCTTTTGGATATACTTCTTGTTGAGCTCCAACCTCCAACGTTGGAATGACTCTCCCATCATCTTGAAAGCATTTTTTTTACCAGTTCATGCTTACCCTATGGAAATCTAAAATTGAGCTTCAGCTGCCTATCCCATAGCTCATCCTTTTTCTTCTCTGGTACCTCTTTCCAGTTAGGGATTGCTAGGTTCAATTTATCTCTTACTAGGGCCCCGATCGCATTACGGAATCATCCTCTTAATTCCTTCGGCTCAAGGATCTCCCCTGTTGGCCTGACCTTCGTTATCACATATCATGCCTTATCTGGATATAGATTTGCTTTTCTATGCCCTCGTTTCCTCTTAGGCTTTGTAGTCATGGTTGTGTCTTGAGGTTGTGGAGCAGAGGCCTCAATGTCCGTCTCTATGGCTGTTGCCTCTGCTCCCCTTTCCTCTACTCCATCTTGTCCAGCGAGATGTCGCGGACGTTGACGTTGTCTTTTCCGAGTTTTAGGAGAGACCTGTATATACGACAGGTCAAAGTGTTAGCAGAGGTAACACAGCCAAAGCTTTAGCAAAATTTACAAGCTAAGGCTTTATCCCTACCTCCTCATTCGGGTCAAAATCCTTGTCCAAATCTTCCTCCGTTGGCCTCCTTCTGGCTTCATGTGGGAAAGGATCCTCGGGACTTACATATCTCTCTTCTGAGACATCATCATCCTCTTCTTCTTCGCCTTCAGCAGCCTCTCCTGCTCTTTCTTCTGCTCCCCTTCCTCCTCGTCACACTGCTCCTGAGTAAGCATCACTTCTAGATCTTTTTCTAACTCATTATTGAACTGCTTCTGAGTAAGCTGGTCCTCTAGTGCTTGCTCCTCATAGGTTGGCTGCTCATCATGATCGGGGCATCGGGCTGCACTGTCTGGTGTCCGTGACATTATTTTCGCGCTTTGTTCTAATAGATGCAAGAAAGTGTGATTTAGGTACGCGAGAAGGTATAAGAAATAAAAAAGGTCTATAAACCAAAGTAGTCCTATAAAACAACAATATATCAAAAAAATGAGTAGTAGTAGTAGAGGCCTCAGAAACATGTCAATCATCATTTGATCATGAACTTGGAGCATCAAGGCATCATAACAGAGAAGAGAGGAGAAGGTAATGTAGGGGCGGCTGCTAATGATGCCAAGTTCCTCACAAGTTCTTGATCATCAGCTCATATTCCATATAATGTATGGACTTAGACAATTTCATCATCGGCAAAACAAAGGAGAGGAGAGGAGAGGGGAGATTTGGCAAAAAAAAGTAACAGCTATTTAACAAACATAGAGAGGAAAAGGTGTAAAAAAAGCAGCAGCTGCTTTCCAAATATAGAGGATAGGAAATGTGGCAAAAATAGAGGAGAGGAGGGTAGCTAAGGGGAGGAGCCAAGGAGGGTAGCAAGTTAGCAACTAGCGTGCGTCTGTATTTGCACGCCGTCTCTGTCATTCCACCAAAACCCGCTTCGAAGCAAAACAAACACGTCGTCTCTGGTATTTGCACCAGCAAATCTAGAGAGGGAGAGAGGAAGCACAGCAAGCACCAGACAGCACCAGCAGCACCAAAGATGGAGAGAGTAGGCACAACAAGCACCAGACAGTAGCAAAGAGGGAGAGAGCAAGCATGGCAAGCACCTGCCTTGCCCTATGCTAAGTCCTTCGGCTGTTTCTAATTGACCCCGAAGGGCTGCCCGAAGCATAGAAGAGTAGCCAGAAAAAAGCAGTTCAGTCGAGCCAGAAAAGAGTGAGAAAGAGACATAGCAGAGTAGTAAATATAGGAAAGCAGAGTAGTAGTAGTTCGGTAGTAGTAGCTGCACAACAAAGCAAGCAAAAGAGAGGAATGGAGTATAGTACAGAGTAGTAGCAGTAGTAAGAGAGCAGTAGCAGTAGTAAGAGAGCAACAACAGCATAGCAAACTGACCATAACTGGAGATTTACAAATCCAAATAACATGAAACATGATAATTTGGAAAGCTTATGAAATTGCCTAAAATTCATTTTCAGACCTCAAGGCACGATTCCAACTTTTATCAGGTTGAAATCACTTAACAGCAGAAATCTGTCTTCACAAGACAGAGAGCAGCCAAAACTGGACTCAAACTGAGAACAGTCATATCTCCTAAACTACTTGGCCAAATGCCACCAAATTTTAATACAAGCTAGTCTAGTAAGTTAACTACAACTTTGGTATTCACATGATTTCCAGCAAACACCATTATCAAATCCTAATTCACCAAGTGCTAGAAACTATCCAGAATTATAAAAATGCTAAAATTAAATATTTACTTATGTGCCAAACATGATTTCTGACCAAACCAAGTGCATCACAAGTTCACACATGATATAAGATCACCAGAAAGTAAGGTGTTTACCATCAATTCATTTCTTTTAATGCCTTTCTTAATTTATTTAGTTATTTAAGTGGAATAATGAACATGTATGAAAACTGCACAGTTTAATCTAAAAAAATTATAGTTCATACTACATGCTCCAAATAGACTACTGTAAAAATTTCATACATGCATGGCATCCACATGGCTATCTTCGGTCAAATTATTCAAATAGGCCAATGCATGGCTCCCATTTCCAATAGTGGGAGGCCGATGCCAAAGATGGTGATGTAAGGAGGCGGAGGAAACTGAGCAAATGATAATTATCATGATAGGCAAGTGATGTAGCTTCATCAAATTGTAGAAAAATCCAGTAGTATGGTCGCCTAATTAGGTATAAAGGATAATGCAATTTTCATGGCAAGCATCGGGATTGATACTCTTGGGAATCATAACCCCCACTACTAGAAAAAAAAATCCATTTTAGGAGGTGGGGCATTGGGAAGTCTACTTACAACAATGTGCATATTATAGTTACAACACAAGATCAGGTATGGTTGTTTACTTATAAGGTATAGTTACAACAAGGCGAGAATGTGTGCAAGGCATATTTATGCCAACTGGAGGAAGAAGTACACAGACAAGAAGCTACAGAAGAAGTGGTGGAGGTGTGCAAAAGCATCAAGTAGGACACTATTCAACTTGTACAGAGCTTACCTTGCTCAAGAGACACCAGAAGGTGCTAAATACATGATGAACACCTCACCAGAACTCTGGAGTAGGGCTTTTTTCAGGTTAGGCAATAATTGTGACTCAGTTGACAACAACATGTGTGAGAGTTTCAACCACAGTATTATGGAAGCTAGGTTCTACCCAGTGATCTCTATGTGTGAAGCCATTAGGCAGAAGCTCATGGTTAGGATTCAAGAAAACAGAACAAGAGCTGAGAAGTGGACTGGACAAATTTGTCCAAATATTTTCAAAAAGCTGAAGATGAACATTGAAATGTCTGGCAAATGTATTGTACTGTGGAATGGAGAAGATGGGTTTGAAGTGCAAGAAAGGGATGACTTCATTGCTCCATGTTTCACCAAAGCAGCATACATGAAGACATACCAAGTGGCAGTCAAGGTCCAAGGCAAGCAAGACTGGCAAATCTGTTGTTTGGAGGCAACTACTGAGAACAATCATTGTTTTCAACACTTCTTTTGGATAGAATGTGGACAACTTTTGGAAATAGCATGTCTTTTGTCTGTAATATATCATACCCAAGTACCAGGGTGGAGTACAAGTAGAAATATTCTGTAAAATAGTCATGGTTGCAGTGAAGGGACACAGAGGTGACAGCAGTAGAAGTAATGACATACTTATATGTAATACCCAAGTGATGGCACGCTTATGTATAAAATACCCAAGAAATGGCAGACATGCTAAGTAATGTAATTTGTATTGTACCCATCATGTTCATTGTCATCTGTGATATTGGTCTATTTGTATCTGACACTGTGATCTGAATATGCACATGTTCATAATGCCTACACACATGTTCTGCATTTGTCAAACAACCATACTACTGGATTTTTAGGAGGTGGGGCATTGGGAAGTCTACTTATAAGGTCAGGCACTAAAAGCTACCACACAAGATCAGGTTTAGGGAAAGCATACAATAATAAATCATGATAAATTTTACTTTTCACCACTACAGCATCACATAAATAAACCTAGCCAACATGCTGCTGAGACAAATCTACAGGAAGCCTGATAATCATTGCATTTTAAGGTGTACTAAAGGTGAAGCACAACAATTTACAGTAAGTTAAGAAGCGTGACAGTAATCAATCTTTTAAAAGATGGACCACCATAATGCAGTATGAAATGATCAGGAAGCAACAGCAGCAGATAAGATAACCACTCTGTTTATCTTGCCTTTTTTATCAGTATGTCAACCCCTCTTACTACTCCCATCCAAGATTTAGAAGAAATCTTTTTTCACATGAAGGTGTCCAATAGCAAATCACAAACTCTTACTACTCCCATCCAAGATTCCAATCACGAGACGAAGGAGCCAAGCGAGCGTACCTGTGGGGGGACTCGACGGGGACGGGAGGAGTGGCGGCAGAGGGGGATCTCGACGGCGACGGCGATAGCGACAGGGAGGTTCGAGCTGCGGGGCGCACCACAGGGAGTAAAGAGCAGCGCCGCAGGGCGCGCTGCAGGGATGGAGGAGCCGTGCCGTGAGGCTGCCTCAACTCGTGGCGGTGGAGGGCCAAGGAGCCCCAGGGACAGGAGGGCCGGAGGGGTGGTGGCGTTGTGGAGGAGCCCTATCCACCATGGAGATGGGGCGCACCGCGGGGAGTAAGGAGCCACACCGCAGGGCGCGCTACAGGGAGGGAGGAGCCGCGCCGTGAGGCTGCCTGAACTCGCGGCGGCAGAGGGCCAAGGAGCCCTAGGGATGGTAGGGCCGGAGGGGTGGCGGCATTGCGGAGGAGCCCTAGCCGCCGTGGAGATGGGGCGCGGAGCGAGGCGCCCGGTCTCTAAAACCCTAGCTGGAGCAGCGGGGGCGTCGGGGAAACTCTTGGGCAGCCTGACGGCGTCGGGAGGAAGAAGAGAGCGCCCAACGCTTGTTCCTGATCTAGCCACCCGTGGTTATATACCCAAGACGATTTGTAGGGACGGTTCCTGATCCAGCCGCCCCTATAAATGCATTTGTAGGGGCGGTTCCTGATCTAGCCGCCCCTACAAATATTTTTCTACTTTATTAAATTATTAATTCTATATTTTTATATCAAAAAACACAAATTAAATGTATATAATATTTTGTATTATTCTATATATGCACAAATATATATAAAAACAATTGTAGTAAAAAAATATAGAAAGCAAAAATTTTAAATTTGAATTTTAAAACTTCGACTACAATTTTAGGATATTAAATGACCTAAAATGAAAATGTTATAAATATAAAAGTTGTATAACTCATCAACATGTACAACTTTTATTTTGGTCATTTTTTCATGTGACTTTGTTTGAATGATTTAAAATTTGAAATTCAAACAATTTCAACTTGAAACAATATTTTGAAAGAGTAAATGATTTCAGCTGAAAAACTCATGAATACCAAAGTTGTAGAAGTCATTAATATGTACAACTTTTATTTTGATCATCTTTTCATTTGACCAAATTTGAATAGTTGAAATTTTGAATTTCAGTAAATGACAACTTAACAAGATTTTGAAACCTTAAATGATTTCAACAATAAAAGTCATGAACATAAAAGTTGTTGAACTCATCACTATCTACAACTTTTATTTTGGTCACTTCTTCATGTGCCAAAGTATTAGAAAACATTGTTCACAAATTCACATATGACTCATAGTTTCATGAACTATACGAGAGACATGTTGATTTGTGAACAATGTTTACTATCACTTTGTCATATGAAAAAATGACCAAAATAAAAGTTGTAGATCTTGATGAGTTATACAACTTTAGTATTCATCACTTTTTTAGCTGACATCATTTAATGGTTGAAAATCTCGTTAGAACTTGTCATTTTTTTAATTTGAAAATTTAAATTGCTCATACTTTGTCAAATGAAAAGAATGATCAAATCAACACAGTAACTTGATAGGGCATGATTTTAGAAAATTTTAGAAAAAAAACATCACATTTGGAGTTAGTATGAGGGAGAAAGACTAGTTACAAATTTTACCCAGAGATTAAAAAGAAAAAGCATAACTGTTCATGATGATCAATGATAAACAAGTGTGATTTCTCTTTTTAATTTGTGGCTGAAACTTGTAACTAGTTTTTCTTACTCATACTAACTCCAAATGTGATGGTTTTTTTCTAAAATTTTATAAAATCATGCTCTATCATTTTAGTCTAGTCATCTATCTTTGTCACTAATTTTGAATAATTCAAATTTTCAATTTTAGAAAATGATAACTTCAAACCTGATTTTCAACCACTAAATGATTTCAGCTGTAAAGGTGATGAATATAAAAGTTGTTGAACACATCACTATCTACAACTTTTATTTTGGTCATCTTTTTATTTGACAAAATTTGAACAGTTTAAATTTTGAATTTCAGAAAATGACACCTTCAAACCTGATTTTCAACCACTAAATGATTTCAGCTGTAAAGGTGATGAATATAAAAGTTGTATAACTCGTCAAGATCTCCTACTTTTATTTTGGTCATTTCTTCATTTCATAAAGTGTTAAGTGATTTCATAAAGTTTTAGTAGTAATAGAGTGGATGTTGAAATAGATTCATCTAGATGTTGCAAAGGGTAGTCTCACACACATGCATAAATATAGTCTCACACACATACATAAATATATAGTCTCACACGCATGCATAAATGAAGTCTTACAAACACATACTTACACAAACACTCCACGTTCAACAACTAGCTAGCCTGCTGTAACGACTTTCCCCTTGACACCTTTTCGTTCCCATGGCAATATGTCTTTGGGTAGGTTTTTTTCCACAACACTGATCTTCTTAGGAAAGTCTATAAATAGCGGCATTTCATCGTAGTTATTGTAAGCTTCAACATCGTCCACGCCATTAACTCCGATAATGTGCTGTTTCCCAGAGGCAACCATGTGCTTTGTCTTATTCTTTGGGGGAGGTTACTTTGTGGGTCAGACATATAGAAAACTTATGCAACACGTGAAGCAAGCACCCAAGGGTCATCTTGGTAGCCTAGATTCTCGAGGTCTAGGACTCTCAATCCGATCTCATTCAGTTGGTGTTGCTTGATCCAGCGGCATCAAAATAGGGCCACCGTTATATCCCTTCCATAGTCAAGTTCCCATATCTCTTCAATGATGCCAAAGTATTGGATCTTTCGCCCCAATCCATCGAGAGCCTCTATTCGAACACCGATGTTTTGGTTCACATATTTACTATCCTTTGTGTGGGGATAGTACGTATACCCATTGATGTCATAAGCATTCCAAGATGTCACTTGTCTCGATGGCCCCTCCGCCAACCTACTGATGGTAATAGAGTCTATGGTTTCTCCAAGCGATATGTTTTGGTCCTTCAACCATGTAGTTAGTCGTTGCTTATGCTATTTCATGACCCAATCATCTAAACGACCATTTCTCTCCGCCATAATGATAGCCAAGTATTCATCAATGTACGGTTGCATCAGTTGTGTACTCTGCAAGATACTGTAATGCGCCCGACTCACCTCTTTGTAATCATGGTTGATGAACACTTTTCTACCACTGGTGCCCTTCCCAGCCAACCTACCCTTGTGACGAGAATCGGGTTTACCAATCCCTTTCTGTACTTTTAGGTACTCTTGACAGCACTCGACAACTTCTTCAGTACTATAACCCTCTATCATGGAGCCCTCTGGGTATGCTCGATTATGCATGTATCGACTTAGAACCAACATGAACCGCTTGTAGGACCATATTTAATGCAAGTAGCAAGGGCCCAGCGCTTGTATCTGATGAACCATTTGAATCATGAGATGTGGCATTATATCAAAAAAGCAGGAGGTAAACACATCTCTAGTTGGTTTTGTGTCTCCACAACAAATTCATGTAGGTCACTCAACTCTTTCTTGCCAATCGTCTTCTATGAGATCTTTGAAAAGAAGTAGCACATGCGGGTGATGGCCAATTTCAAGAACTCTGGCTTTATAGCCCTGATTGCAATAGGTAAAAACACTGTCAGCATCACATGACAATCGTGAGCCTTGTAGTGTGTTATTGACAAGTCCTTCATCGACACTAGCTTCTTCATATTCACTGAAAACCTAGTCGGGACTTTGACCCCCCTCAAGAAAGTGCATATAGCTCTCTTCTTGTCTGGTGTTAGGTTGAAGCACGCCGCGGGTAGAGTGTATTTCCATTAGCCTCAGGTACCGGGTGAAGCTGTGGCATCATGTTTAGCTGCACCATGTCTTTCCATGCTTTCAGACAATCCTTTGACTTGCCTGTGTCCATCAAGGTAGCAATGAGACTCTCAAAGACATTCTTCCGCATGTGCATAGCATTAATGGCATGGGGCACCACCAAGTCTAGCTAATAAGGCAGATACTGAAAGAAGATCGATTGTTTCTGGAAATGTACGCCTTCGACAGGAGGTGTGCTTCTATCTCTGTTCGTCCCATCTGGATTCTTCTTTCCATAGACGACGCACATGTTTAGCACCATTCTGTATATGTGTTCTCCGTTATGACATCTCTCCGGAGGGGGTTCAATCTCTGGGGATGGTAGTCACATCTGTCCATGCCATACGGTTCTTGCAATCTTTACAGGGACAAATAATTGTATCCTTATTCTCTATCAACATTGTTGCATGCTTCTTTGCGGCTTCAATAAATTTATCCACCTCTTCATGGAAACCTGCCTTGAACCTTAACGAACCATACATCCAAGAGTTCTTGTACTCCATCTTTTACAACAACAACAAAACAAACATTAAATGACTACTTATTCAGATATATAACAATGAATCAAATTAATAATTACTTGAGAATAATTGTATATACTTCAGATATATATGAATATAAATCAAATATAATTACATGAAGCATACAAACACACCATGGTAGAGGAAAATTAATTAATTGCCCATTTATCCATAAATAATTAAAATACAAATTTGTTGATAACTATAAACAATTTCAAAGACAACAATTAGCAACAACTATATTTTACCCAATATCTTTCATGCAAACCCTAGTCCAATTTCATCAAACACAAATTTATAAAAATGAAATTAATAAAAAAACCAAACCCTAGATCTAGATCTACATGCACATGAAACATCCACAAAACTAACTAATTGTTCAATAAAATCAAGAAACATGGACCAAATAAGGGTATGATCTTGTTCCCCTACCTAATTTACCCTAGTACATTCAAAACTTGGGTCTAATTTGCTTCATAAGTAGCTCAAGCACCATAGAAGAGAGAGAAAAACAAAACTCTAAGTACTCACTAACCAACCATTAAAACTATTAAAAAAGTGTGGAATAGCATTTGCTTACCTTCTACAACCTCTCCACCAAAGAATTTGAGATCAAAACCTTCCCCCCCTTAGTAGAGTAATTTTTGGGAGGTGCCTAAGGCCTCCCCACCTTTCTTTCACGGGTTGGAGTGAGTGACCCGAGGAGGAAGAAGGTGCTGCAGGTTTTTATATGTGGGGCATTTGTAGGGGCGGCTGGTGATTGAGCCGCCCCTACAAATAGCAGGTGTTTATACGCGGAGCATTTGTAGGGGCGGTTCAATCACCAGCCGACCCTACAAATACCAACACCGAGGGCGGCTGGTAAGTGAGCCGCCCCTACAAATCAGACTCATTTGTAGGGGCGGTTCGTATCACCAGCCGCCCATGTTGTTCCATTTGTAGGGGCGGCTTGTCTCTGGGCTCCCGAGCACGCCACTGTAGGGGCGGCTCCATCACCAGCCGCCCCTACAAAAAAATTATCCCATTGCTACAAACCGTTTTCCACGTAGTGTGCTGCACGCAAGGGAGAGCAAAGAAGATACCAAACCATTCGTGCACCATCCCTTTCCAAACCTTAACGATGAATCAGCATACATTAGTCGTTTACTAGGACAACTATTACATCCCTTTCCCTGTGCGCCACTTCACTCCTCTTATATACATCAGTGTATAACTCGTAGTACATTTTAGTTAGAGTGAAATACACTGGTGGCCCTTTAACTTATCGGCATGTGCCAGTCCGGTCCACGAACTTGTAAACGCAGAAAATGGACCCCTGAACTTGTCAAGTTGTTCACCGCAGGTCTATTTCCCATCCGGCGCGGCCTCCAGGCGATGTGGCAGTGCCAGCGAGGCGGACGAAGCACGTGAGCCGCATGTTTCAATGTAGGCCCCTCACGTCAAGGTCGCCCCCTACCTCCCGCTCCGCACGGGACGAACGCCGTCGCCGGCAGCGCTTGGACCACGCCTGGCCGCGCCCTTCTCCCGCGTCCCCTGCACGACCGAGCACCCCGCGCGGACCCTTTCTACGCGCCACAGCCCCTCGTCCCACAGCGCCGAGTCAGATATCCGTCATTGTCGGCATGGAGCCGAGCTCCTTGACCGGCCTTTCCTCTCCTGCCCCGGTCTCTCTCTCCCTCTAAAATGGTGCCCAGAGTGTCGCGTGAGCACTCCGCACTCACTCCGCTTCTCCCCATGCTCCCTCTCTCGTTCTACAGGCACCGCCGCCTCATCCCGAGCTAGCAACGCCGCCGCCGTCGTCGATCTCCTCCTCTGCCGCTTTCCAGCAGACACGAGCTTGTCAACGAGCTTCGGGGCATCCTAAGGCACCATCCAGTGCTTCCGCGCTCTTCCTCTCCCTCTTTGCACATCACTCTGGCTCGCCGGAGCTGCGCCGCCGTGGCCGAGCCGCTTCGCCACACGTACCACCGCCTCCGGACGTCCTCCGCCGCGGGGAATGTCCTAGGCGAGTTTGCCTCGTCATGCTCTCCACCCCCGTGTAACCCGCACAGGCGCTAGCGCTCCACAGCGCCACCCCGCCGAGCTCGCCGTTGCCGGTCATGGGTGCCGTCGCGTCTCGCGCCTCCCGGTCCACCAAACAGTGTGGACGCAGCGCCACCCCGCCGTGTTCAGTATTGAAACGTGCGGCTCACGTGCTTCGTCCGCCACGCTAGCGCTGCCACGTCGCCTGGAGGCCACGCCGGATGGGAAATGGACCTGCGGTGAACAACTTGACAAGTTCAGGGGCCCATTTTACGCGTTTGCAAATTTGTGGACCGGACTGGCACAGTCCGATAAGTTAAAGGACCGCCAGTGTATTTCACTCTTTTAGTTAACCTAGTACATATCATTATATCAGCTAGCTGTGATCTAGCATGTGCCGACGGGTCGCTTCTTGTTTGGGTTGAAGTCGAACAGGAAGTCAGGAATGACGTCCTTCAATGATGACGAACCTCCTCCTGAAAATCCATCAGCAGGTCCTACAACAAGTTCGCTCAATTCTTATGGGTAAAAAAAAAAACTAAAAGATGTAGAACACCACTTCATTCAGATGATATTTATTTCTGCAGGGGCAGCAGGGCCAATGCTGAGCACCATGAACGCCCAAAGTGTTCGGCTGATGGCGTACTGCAAGGACAAGGCGCCACTGGAGGAGAACAGGCAGCAGGTGCTGCTGGAGCTCACTGACACATCCTCCACTGCCGAACTCTCGGGGCTGGACCTCGTGGCTGTCCTGGACGCCAGCGGAAGCATGGGCTGGGACGGGAACTGGAAGCTCGACAAGCTGAAGACGACAATGAAGTTCGTCATCAGCAAGCTCGGCGCCATGGACCGCCTCTCCCTTGTCTCCTTCTCCACCTGGGCCGACAAGCTGTGCCGGCTGCGCTCCATGACAGAGCCCTCCAAGGCAGAGCTGACGGACATGGTCGAAAATCGTCTAGAGGCCAACGGCTCCTCCAAGGCACACGGAGGGAGGACGGGGCGCGGAGAGGAGGAGTCGGGTGTGGAGAGGAGTCAGGGCTGAGTGTCTTAAGTTGGAACCTGACGTGTGGGCCCTGCACGTCAAAGATAAGAAAAAATCATGTGTTTATGGGTGCTAAAACACATGGGTGTTGTTTAGCATTCCTCTATAATAATGGTCCTAGTAAATTCCTAACGAATGATTCATGTTTAAGATTTTGGGAAGCCACGGTGGGGGATGTTTTGGCATTTTCTTTGCTCTACCAGGTAGCATCCTTTTGGAAACACTACCAATCTAAGTATGAAGCAGCAGGCATACATCTGAGTCCGCGTAAGAGATGTGGAAAAGAATTATCATCAGTTATTATATGGTGCAGAGGCTTTTGGTCAAGAGATATTTTGTAGAGGCGGCATCTGAGCGAGTGGCTGGTTTAGAGAGGCCAACATATGGGCCTTGTGCCTACATTTACGCAGCCTGTAGTTTTACATGGCTCACTCTAAAAAGGATTTTTAGGGGATGATCTATGACCCTATATGTAAATAAAAACACAAGTCTCCTAAAATTAATTCTATATTAGTGTTGACCGATTAAACACAAATGAGGTGGATCCACACAAAAAACACAAATGAGCTGACTCTTTTCTACTTGAACCAGTCTCCACTTTATATAACCAATCTTGTGGTTGGGATTGAAATCATAAGCAGCTGGGATTGAAATCATAAGCAGCTCTGTCATTGTGCTTTATGCAATTCATGGAACTTTCATATGCATATATATGTACGCTTGAGCTATTTCAATTACAACACATTGATGATGTGCATTTCATCTATATTTCTTCTTCCAAAAATGCTAATTTAAAAATCAGGGACTGGCATATAGCAAAACTCTTTGAAGATGTGTTTTACAGAACCTTCTGCAAAGTTCCATGTGCCATTTTTATTGAAGTGAAATGTGGTTTCCGCAGGCAATGTTTATTCAGCTTCCTCCAACATCTATAGTATGGAACAACAATGATGCTTGGTGGAAGAATGAAGGGTGCATCAATGAATAGAATATTGCCTTCTATAAGCTATAACTTCTCACTATTTGCTCTCTTGAATTTTTATGTAAGCAGAGATTGAGCAAAGAAAGCTTCGAGTCTTTATGTAATGGTGACTAGAATGCCTCGAGCCTTTTCCTTACTTCTATAATAATATATAACCGTTCTTATAGGGTGCGTTTTGTGTGCTACATCATGAATTGTACATGTGACCTTGAAAACAGAAATGATGAGTAGCTCTTGTACTATGTGTTCAGCAATACGAAGGTAAGCTGGCATGTCCTTTAGTTGATATAGCAGCCGTAGTTTTTTTTTATTTCTATCAATCATCTAGCACAAAATATGTTGCTTAAAATTTTTATCAAACTATAAAGTTTTGTGGCAATCGTTCTTAGGACATTGAAAAACATGAATTTATTTCAATACTACTATATAGAGATAATTTTTACAGGCACCATGATTTTATTAAAAATGATTGTCATTTCAACTATAAAATTTTAGATCTCGTCTAGTATAATTTTAGTAGGACATGCCTCCATCCGAGGCCACTAAACCATATCAAATTCAATACTATCAACTACAACGTTTTAGAACTGGTCTAGATATATTACAATGTTTATATAAAATTTGTCTCCATCTGAATTCTTATGAAAAAGTATGATTCTTTGTGTGAACCGCCCCTAAATTTTTTTAAGGGTTGTCCATCTCTAGAACAACTTATAGGAGTGGTAGGTATTACAACCATGTCCCCTAGACTATGAAGTACTCAATTTTTCAAATTACACAGTACAACATAGACGCTCACAATGCACACGCACACTCACCCCAATAAACGCATGCACAAACCCTACCCCTATCAGCTTATTCGAAGACTAGGCACAAAAACATCAAGGTTGCCGAACTAACCACAGACGTCTTGCTGTCGACGGGAATATCGCCTACCACTAAACCCATAATGCCAAGATAGGAATAATGCCTACCAATAATCCTAGAATATTCGCTCCTAATGGGAATCAAAACCCAAGAACCGATGTGTTACCAAGGCTCTTTCGCGACTATAAAGTACTCGTTAACTAAAAATTAATCCCTCTATTCAGAAATGCAAGTTATTTTGGTTGTCATTTGTTAAATTTCTCTAACTTTGTCAAGATATAAAAATAATACGTGCATATACAATATCAATTTAGTTTCGCAAAACCCACCATGAAATATATAAATCGTGATAGCGCATTTGTTTGGTATCGTATATGTTAATATATTTTCATTAAATTACATCAAACTTAGAGAAATTTTACTTAGGACAAAAGTAAAACATGTAACACATGGAAAAGGAAGGAGTATTGTTTTATATACTAAGCCAATCTCTATCTAGAATTTGTTTCTAAAGAGCAGAAAGGGAAGCTCTACTTAACATGGCACAATTTCTGCTAGAGAATATATACACGCCAAATATATTCCACATTTCTTTGCATTTTTTAGGATATCAAAATGCAAT
This sequence comes from Miscanthus lutarioriparius, assembly GCA_904845875.1. NCBI lineage: Eukaryota > Viridiplantae > Streptophyta > Magnoliopsida > Poales > Poaceae > Miscanthus > Miscanthus lutarioriparius. The sequence goes on from CAJGYO010000010.1 coordinate 35,048,971, forward strand.
AAATAACCACAACAAACAAGGAATCACTACCCAGATCTGCACATCACTGTCGGTTCAAAAAACCCCTTCACTGCCGGATTTTGAACCGACAGTGGCATACCGGCGGTGATGGGGGGTTGACATCACTCTCGGTTCTTAAAAACCGACACTGATCTACAGGAAACAATGTCGGTTTCTGGCTTCACCCGACAGTGTCTAGTTGAACAACACTACCGGTTTGTAGTCCCAACCGACAGTGATGGTTGCTTCAAGAGTGTCGGTTCTTGGCTCAAGTCAACATTGTTGAGCAAGCCTACATTGTTGGTTCGTGGCTCAAGCCAGCAGTGTTGAGCAAGACAACACTGTCGGTTCATGGCTCAAGCCGGCAGTGTTTTGCAAGACAACACTGTCGGTTTGTTGGTAACCGACAGTGTTTTGCAAGACAGCACTGTCGGTTCGTTGTTAACCGGCAGTGATGGCCCATTCCCATTTTATTGTTTTATAATTGATTTTAATTTATATTTTTTCGTGGAATCGGGTTTTGGTTTATATACGCTACGTAGACAGGCCCATCAATATTAAACATTACAAATGTTACGGTTGCAGTTCAAATGTTCTTATCCAGATCTCGATCCCTCAAAATAAAAAAGAAATGTACTCGGACTTCATAGATTGTGCAATGCTTCTCGGGCTTCTTACAATAATCTGGCGAGCCGCTCTAGGTCATACTGGTCCTTGTACCTCACGGATTGTGCAATGGAAAATACTCCATCTTTTTCCAATACATCGGCTAAGATGAATTTTGTGAGCTCCGATTGCAGTGCGTGGATCTCCATGTCTAACAGCCTTTGGTGCTTATATTTCTTGCGCTGTCGTTCAAAAAAGATGATTCCAAAGAGGAACAATAAATCATTTTGTTGAATTATTAACAGATATAAATGAAATGGGGATTATACACACCAACTTATCGGCTTCTTCCGATTTCCCACCGATGTAGCGAAGCACTGCCCACATTACATAAATCCTGCATTCATTGTTTCCCGTCGGCTGTGACAGGTACTTCCCCTCCATTTCGACAACCTTGAATGGGACCGGCGTCCCACCGATATGTCTTCTTCAGACACTGAGCAACATTAAAGTTGAAACATTAGAAAGCGGTATGTGTGATTAGAAAATAATATGTTATTAGGATCGCTTACTAATTCAACACTGCCACCAGTGCATCCAGATGATGAAATGGTTTTTTCTTCGAGTCCCACACCTCGATCAGATTTTTAGCAAGATAGACACAAATGAAGACGAAATAGTTGCTACAATCACAGAATCCTAATTATCAAATAATCTTAACGAAAAAAGAAGCATAAAATTAAAAGCCGAGAACACATACTCGCAGTTATAGGCTAGAAGTATGTGGGTTTTCTTCTTCATCGTGAATTCATCAAAAATAGCAATCAATCTATGTTTCAGGTCTTCCACGTCACATCCATAGAGGCCTAGACATGTCCTCTCATTGACTCGCAAGGGGTTCAAGAAGCCTATGTAATCCCATTTGCTTTTTAGAATGCAAAATTTTGCTATACACCTACATAAAATCATGGGAAGTGCTCAAAAGTTAACAATTTGTCTCGAGAGAGTAGTTAATTGTAATATCGTGCGTGTAGGGTACTTACATAGTCCATAGCATCAACATTTGAACATCGAGAGAGCGTTTCTGGTATAGCTAGAACAAGCACTCCCACTCGACATCGAACTTCTCTTCTTCAGGATAATGGAAAATATGTGGCGAACGGATAATAACCTCAAAACCAAAGTCGTCCATCTCTATTGCTTGAGCCATGTAATATTCATGCAACTGGCGAATATATGTTGTCAAATTTTTATACTCATCATCGGGAACCAAAAGATTGCCCCTTTCATACTTCATTGTCGTTGTTCCCTTCCCTTGTACATCATAATAGATGTTCGTGGCCTCTTCCATTGTTAATCCTGGGTTGTCTTCAACGTACTTCTATATGTTCCTTAAATCTTTATTGTGTATTTCTTCGTCTCTTGTTGTAGCGTATTTATTCTGTGTTTGCCTTTCAAATTCGGACTTCAACAAATACGAAGGCAGTGAGGCACAAAGATTGAAGAAACTAACACAATCTTCCTTCAAGATGTGTGCTATAAATTTTTCTTTCATCAAGGTGGTAACGCTTCCACTGAACGACCTTTTTCTTTTCTGTTGGTCCACTTTGGGAGCATCAGCGACCGAATCCAAGGACCTTTTCTATGACTGCGAGGATGTCCATGATCTTGTTTTGGGCTAAGCTGGAGGAGGAGGATGACGACGAGAATCATGTTTTCCCAGCGCTGATGAAGACGAAGGAGGAGGGGGAGGAGGAGGAGGAGGAGGAGTCTCTTTTCTCGGGGTTGATGAAGATGGAGTCGGACAAGGAGGAATGGAAGGAGACCTCTGTCTTCTCGGGGGTGATGGCTCCGATTGAAGAGGGGAGTGATCTCTGTTGGGAGATGGTGATTGATCATTGCGAGTGGGCGAAGACTCACAGTCGTCCTCATCATCAGAGGACAATTGATGGTCAAGCTTAATGAAGCGCTTGCGCCAGGCCACTTGAGAGCCCTTGTTTTGACCAAGTTTCGGCCAATCTTCCGCTACGGGGTACTCAATGGGTATCTTGTTAAACTTCTTATCAAGTATTCTGTCAATGGTGATGCGAGCGTACCCCTGTGGAATTAGGCGGCCATTAATTGTCCTGTCTCCCGCAGGCCAGGCCTGGCCAAGCGCCACCTTGTCCTTTGTCCATTCCTGATGGATGTACAACTTGACATTGACGGGTTCAGTGATGCCGTCCACCGGATGAGGCACATTCGCCTCTTCTTCGTCGAGCGAGGTCGATCCGCAGCTGCTGTGACCCCTAAACTTTGGGCTAAAGGCAGTAGGAGTAGGGTTTTGTGGTACTCCTGACCCCTTGGACAGCAAAACTTGCTAGACTCGCGCTTCAATAGTCGCCTCAATCCGTGCGTCCATTCTATCTTCCATCTCTTTTAGTCGCCTCTAATGCTCTGCCTCTTGTTCCGCTCTACCCCTCGAGCGGCTCCGGTAAGTGTTAGATTCTTGGGGAAATGCTAGTTTCCAAGGAACAACACCAGTTCCTCTAGTGCGACCAGGGTGCTCCTTGGTTTTGAGTGCTTGGGTGAGCATGTCTTTCTCCCTATTAGAAGTGTGAGTCCCTTGCCTCACCTCCTCAGTTACCTAGGAGATCCTCCGGATGAGTTTGCTCATGGGTTCATTTGTAGAGCTAAAGCTCCCGTCCTCGACGTGTCGTACATTCCTCCCCATATAGTATAATACCGATCTGGGCTCCCAATCGGCTGTCTCAACCTAAACGCCTTCCTTAGTAAGGTGATCCATCTTTTGAAGTTCTGCTTCAAATTCTGGCATCTTTTTGGCGTAGCCACTAGAGCCGAGATGATGAGGATTTATCGCTTTCTACGAGTTCTCCTTATTCTTCCTGCTCAGTGCTAAGTACTCCTCGGATAACTGTATTCCTTGAAATGCTACCAAAAGTCCTTCTGCTTGCTAAACTGTCCACCATCGAAATCTAGCTCTTTATTTTGGAGGACAAAATTCTTGTACAATGTCCCCTTGAAATTCTTGAAGCATGTCCCCATGATTTCTTTTGCTTTTTTCTTGACTAACTCCCTATCATACTCGGTTGGGAAAGTGAAATACTGTAGGATCTTGACATCCCATATGTAATCCTTCTCACTTTCAAGAACCCTCTATGGGTCATCATCTTTCCCAATCCACGTCCTGTACCTAATCGGGATGAAGTCCCTAACAAGTAACCCGAGGATAGTCTTGTATTTTGTCAAAGCTATAGGCGGTGAGAGTGGATCCCCGAATTCATTGAACTCAGTGATGTGCCAGTGTGCATTCCTACCAACAGAAATCTTTGACATGCCTCGCTTGGATATAGCCTTCCTACTACCCGAACCCTCTGGCTCCTCGGCCGGTGGAGGCTCCTGCTGGAGACACCAAGTAAGCTATGACCCTCTCAATTGATTAGCATGTGTGGCTACAAAGTCACATGATACCAAAGTTACCTGGCCATCTTGGTCATTTTGACCCAGCTCGAGCAGGCCAGACGGGGTCCATGGCTGCTCGTTCTCACCATCCTGATTGACACCATCATGATTTGTTAGATCATGTGGCTCTCCCGTCCCAGAAATATCAACCGCTTCTTGTTGCCGATCTGTTCTTCGGCGATGGGGTAACAGGCGACGATGAGTCATAGTTGTGACACGATCATGGTTAGTTTTGGCTACGGACAACTACTAATAGCATATGTCCATATTATATATATATAATATGTTTAATGCAAAGTTTAATAATAAGTCCACATACAATAAAGTCTAATAATAGTAAATGTTCACCTGGAACAAATTCATTGTTTGATTGACCACATACAACAAAGTCCACCTACTGTTCTACGAAACTAAGCCTACATCAACTTCCAAATAAGAAAAGCAATGACCATAGCCATAAATAAAAGCATGACATCTTTCCAAGACCAAGGAGCAATTCTCCTAATCTTCACATCTCCGGTGGATGGCTTCTCTTCAATCTCTAGTGCCGGCGGATGGCCATGGTTTGCATTCATTGGACCATGCATATGAACCACAGAAACCTTGATAACCTATGTGTATAGTCATGGTTCGATGAAAGGGCACGTGTACCTCTGTGAAGCATGTATACTCCGCCTATGTCGAAATTTCTTGAATTTTTTTGACAAGCATGTACACCCAAATTAAGACCCCACACAGGATCTGAGGTTTTTCTTATCTTTTTTTTATTTATTATATTTTTCTCTGTGCCGAATGGGACAAACGAGGGTGAATTTCATCTTGAACCCAATTGATTTTTTCATCCACCTCCACAAAATTCTTATCCCTAGGGCACATTAGAGCCCGTGTAAAAGTTTGGCACCATTCCGGATCTTTTCGTGGGTAGACTTAGTTCAACCTATAATTAAATGGTGTCGTCGCGCGGAAATTCAATTAAACCTCAAAAAGTAGCAAACCATCTCCAAAAAATCCCAAACTTGGTGTTTCCTTCACACGTAGCACGTGCAAGCCTGAGAATAATTTTGAGACCAATACGACACCGGAATTTATATTTCTAGTTGCCAAACAAATGTTACACGAATTACATGCATGCCAATAATTAAACACACAAAGCCGTACATCTTAAAATTAGAACCCAATTAAACTACGACCTTGAAAACCTAGCTAAATAAACATTAATTACTATCGGAATCACTGTCGGGATCGATTGGGCCACACACACTAACATGCCTTTGTAGCCATATATGGTAATTGATGTCACGGATTATGTATCCGCTTGTATCGATGAAGTCCAATGCCCACATGAGTGCACTCTCTCGTGCCTCACAATATCAAAAGAATGGTCGGCCATAGATGTAACCTATTGAACGACCACTACCCCTGTTAGTAATCCTTATGCAGTACTAGCGTCCTTCTATAGTGAGCTGGTCGAGGTTTCCATTGCAGAAGTCCCAATCGTACCCGAGTTGCTCCGTAGCTTGGTCTAGAATGGCCCACAAGCCACATGCAGCATAGGTAAGGTCCTGGAGCGCAATCTGTATGCGGAGAAAAAGAAAACAATTAGAGAATGTTATTACAATAATAAACAACAAATAACCACGACTTAGGTATAAGTGACCATTTTACCACATCCGCATGGTTGTAGCTCGCAAACCATTCGCTTGCTTGCGGGACGGGGATATCACCAGCATTCAAAGCAAGTGCCTTGAAGTGCGAGGAATCAGGCACATCATAGCAAATACGTTGAAGTGCCTCTAAACAGATGTGCACGGCACTTAATTGGGCGCTTATCACGTCTGGGCTCTGTATTCCCATCCCGTGGATATGGTTCCGATGATTTGAACCCCTCACAGGGATGGAAAAACTGAGTTCACACGTCCATAGCCGACCACTTGCATTAGATGCCGTGTTCTCGACGATGTCCGAGATAAAGAACCAGCCAAGTTCTGTTCGTAGCCAATCTATTGGGGATATAGTCTGCAACATATATGCATGCAACAATGATATTAAACTAATTACGCTTATTTGTTAGCATCAAAAAACAAATGATGTTGGAAAATATTTCATACAATAGCTAGAACAGGGAACCATGGAATGGCCACATTAGGAGCGAATGGCTCATCGCCAGGGTGGAAACCTAGTTCTTGTAGTGGGGGAGGTCCGTTGTTCATACTACCTGATCGATAAAATGCAAAAAAAAATATGAAGATAAAATATATGCACAAAAATTCTTCCAAGTAAAATGTGGCAACATAATTAAATATAGATCGAATGCAAGGAATAAGAATATATATAAATGTAGAATGCAAAGAAACATGAATATAAATATAGATCAAATGAATATAGATAGAATATTGGAGAAGACAGCATATCAATACCATTGAAAAATGCAGGAGCCATGACCAAATCACATAGAGAGAGAGTGGATGTCTTGAGAAGTGAGAGTGAAACGTGAGAAATGAGACTAAGAGAGTTCGTGGGTGGGTGGGATAGATGTATGTGGCCGGCAGTTTGTTTTATATAGGGGGCATGGACATCACTGTCGGTTTATTGTGAGAGGAAAACATTGTATCATGGCTGATAAGGCATGGCTGAAACCAACATGCATGGAGAGGCTAGCTCCTGGCCGAAGGCCATTTTATAGGGGCTAGCAGTCGTGGTACATTTTTATTTCTGAACTAAAATTGTCGGGGTTGGTGGGAGCAGTGTTCCAACTGTTGTGGTCATGGGAGCACTGTTGGCATGTGAGGAGCATCTACACATCACTGTCGGTTTTAGTTTAAAAACCGACAGCAGATTGGGCCTTCTGTGTCGGTTTGAGCAACCGACTGTGATAGCAGTTATCACTGCCGGTTTTAAAACCAAAACCGGCAGTGAAGGGCCCTGTCGCCATCTTTTAGTAAAAAAATATAAAAAAGTTTGGCCCGCCTGAGATTCAAGCGCGGGTCACGGGGTCGAGAGTGCGCGGCCTTAACCGCTGAGTTAGGACAGGGAGTTCGGTTAGAATGGTTTTATTTTTTTCTTTTATCCCATCGTAATGCACTACTAAATAATAAATGCAAAATCAAAAAAGTTTGGCCCCCCTGGGATTCGAGCGTGGGTCTCAGAGTACAGAGTGCGCGGCCTTAACCGTTGAGCTAGGATAGGGAGTTCGGTTAGTTTGCTTTTCTTTATTTATTTATTAATAGAAATAGTACCGTCAGTTTATATTCTAAAATAACACAAAAATTTGTGTCTTGATTATTTAATTCTATGATAATTAATTAATGGTCTATAATTATCAAATAATAGTGTTTATGAACATCATCTTAATGTTTGATTACATAGTCAATAATTAAATTATAGAGATGCGCACAAAATATAAATTAAATATTCAGTGCAAATTACTGATACAACGTCTGCATAATGATTACATAGTTAACAATAATCTAACTATCTGTACGTGCATCAACAATGAGGGTCTCATTGTGCTCAATTTGTACGTAAACAGGTTCGTCACCCTCTTGAAGGATAGGTAGGGGTATGTTCGCCCCGAATGGATGCATTTCCTGAAAGCCCCGTAGTCTTCTTCGTTCGTCACTCTATCGACACTGACAATCTTTCTTTTCCCTTTTAGGACTACTTTTAGCCTTCCTTTTTGTCTTGTTGTCCCTAGCATAGAAGACTTGCATAACATCTCTTGCAAGGACGAAGGGGTCGTCTCTGTATGCGGTCTTAGTGAGATCAACGGTAGTGAACCGTTCACTGTCAGTGTTGATTTCCTCGAGCCAGATCCACTGGCAGCAAAAAAGAGCTACCTTCAACGGACCGTAGGCTAGCTCCCATATCTCCTCTATGAAACCATAGTATGTCGCCTGCACGTTGCCGTTTTCGTCGTGAGCATTAAAACGAACACCACAATTTTGGTATGTTCTCTTTCCATGTTACTTTTTTGTGTAAAATGTGAATCCATTGATCTCATACCCTTGGTACTTAAGATATGTACTCGAAGGCCCCTTGGCTAAGGCATCCAGTTGATTACCCAACTTTATTCCAAGCAAGCGACGTCGCAACCAGCTGACAAATTCCTCCTTATGTTTTTTATCCATCCAAGCCTGTGACCTGCTCGGATACAGAGTTTGCAGTGATTGCCTGTGCTCGTCAATGTATGGCATCACACCCTCGGCTTGCTGGAGAATAGCGAACTATGCCTGTCTGAAATAAATAGGGTCGTCTATTGTAACATATTTCTCCTCGATCATTCCTTTGCCACGTAGTCTTCTCTCATGACGAGATTCTGAAACTCCAACCCTTTTGATGTCCAGATAATATGTGCAGAACTCAATGGCCTCCTCCATTGACCATCCTTCAACTATGCCCCCTTTGGGCCTGAATCTATTCCTAACATACCTCCTGAAAACTTTCATCAATCTTTCGAAAGGGAACATCTAATGCAGGTATATTGGACCAAGGGCTCTAATTTGGTCAACAAGATGAATGAGCAGATGCAATGAGATATCAAAGTAAGTTGGTGGGAAATGCATCTCAAGCCTAACAAGATTTTGGCTATGTCCCGCTGCAGCTGCTCTAGCGTGGACACATCAATTACATTTTTTGAGACCACGTTGAAGAACGAGCAAAGCTTTATGATTGGGGCACAAACCTTTGGGGGAGGATACCATGCAGGGCAACAGGGAGCAGCTAAGTCATAATGACATGACAGTCATGGGCCTTCATAGGGCCATAGTTGAACTTGAGTTCTCTCATGTTCACTAGCCTCTTCGGGTTCGCACAGTAGCCCATCGGGACTTTGAGTTCATTGAAGAAAGAAATAAGCGCACGCTTTTCTTCCTTCTTCAATGTCCATGACACAACCGGAAGTTCGAACTAGCCATTCTCTAGCTCCACGGGATGCAGCTCCTTCCTGATTCCCAAGTGTTGCATGTCTAGGCGTGTGGCTAGTGAATCCTTCGATGTCCCCCCGGTGTCCATTAAGGTGTTAAGAGTGTTAGCGCACACGTTTTTAGTGATGTGCATGGGATCAAGACAGTGGTGTACACTCAGAAATGGCCAGTAAGGTAGTTTCCACAAAACCGATTTTTTCTTCCAAACGCTCCCATCAGGCGCTGCTACTACATTGTCCCCCTTCCCAAGGACAACCTCCAGTTTGTTGAGTTCTCGAAGTATCGCAGGCCCGTCTCGATATTTTGGAGCTAAGTGTTTCTCAATAGTACCGTTGAAATCTTTTATGTTCCTATGGTAAGGGTGATCCTTAGGTAGGAACCTACGGTGTCCCATATAAACTATCTTTGAGTTATTTGGCAGATTTACCGCATCGATGTCGTCCAAGCACTCCACACATCCAGTATAGCATTTTGTCTTCTCTCCGGACAACGAACCTCGACCTGGCAGGTCGGTGATTGTAGCGATAAGTACTCCCTTGATCGTGACATGTTCCTTTTTGTACTCGTCCCAAACATCTGGCACACCCTTTTCAAACATCTCCACTAGTTCATCGATCACTGGTTCCAGAAACACATCAATGTCATTCCCAGGTTGTCTTGGCCCTTGGATCAGTAGTGGCATCTGGATGTACGGCCGCTTCATACAGACCCAAGGTGGAAGGTTGTATATACAGAGCGTCACTGGCCAGGTGCTATGATTGCTTCTAACCTGGTCGAAATGATTCATCCCATCTATGCTCAAAGCAAACCAAAGGTGCCTTACCTCTCCACCGATGTCCTTATAAAACATAGTATTGATAGTCCTCCAGTCATGCCCATCGGCGAGGTGCCTCATCATTGTATCTTTCTTACACTCTTCGCCATGCCAGCGCAATAGCTTGGCTAACTTTGCACATGCAAACAACCTATGCACTCGGGGAGCTATAGGTAAATACCAAACAACCTTTATGGGACCTCCCCTGGTCTTGGTACCCTCATCTGACGGTCCTTCCTTGTACTGTGGAGCTCCACACTTGGGGCACTTGTCCAAGTCTTTGTATTTTTCTCCACGGCACAATATGCAATCATTGGAACATGCGTGGATTTTATCAACCTCAAGGCCGATGGGGCAGATCATTTGCTTGGCCAAGTATGTCTTTTCTGACAACTCATTTTTTTCTAGGAGCATTTTTCTTATTATACCTAACAACTGATCGAAGCCTTTATCGCTCAATCCGTTTGTCGATTTGAACTCTAACAGCATGATGTCGGCTTCCAGTTTGCTCATTGGATAATCCCTATACAATGGTGTTTTACCATCTTGTCTCATTTTCTCTAGCTTTCTCAGCTGTCTTTCACTAAGACAACCGGTCTCTACATTCCTTGAGTGTTATTATAAACAGTTAAGGAAACTACTATTTCCTTGAGTGTTGTTCTTAACCACTAAGAAAAATACCTATTTCCTTGGGTGTTATTCTAAACCGTCAAGTAAATTATCATTTCCTTGATGGTTATTGAATTTTCTTAGAGGTTGGCAGCCAAGGAAATGTTTATAAGTATTTTGGTGACTCCGACAAAAAAATAATAATAATATCTTAAAGGTGTCTGAAAATCCTAAAATTTGGCATGAGATCATAACATGGTTGTATTATCTTGCCATAAAATTTTCAAATCATATTAACAAAGTTGGACTATACATTATTCACAAATAGATAAATCTCTCACATAGTTATGTAACTATGTGATTGAGATGTATCCACCAAAACAATGTTGTCATGCAAGTTTGTAGAATTTTCTAACAAAGTTTGCATATTATTATAATTATCTTATGGTAATTTGGAGATAGAACTTCCCTAGCAAACAAATGATTTTTTTATATGGGCTAGAGTGAAATGTATGAGCCAAAATATATTTTATGAACTTTTTTGAATCTATCCGGAGGTACAGAAATATAATTGAATTAAAATATTTACTTGACAAGAGATAATCAGTAGAAAATAAAAAACTAATAAACAGGAAAGAGCTCCAATCTAAAACTCGTTAAAATGTTTAGGCCCAGCGGCTTGGGCCTGGGACGTGCATTTTCGCGGCTGGCCTCACGAACCTGCCAGCCTGCTAAGGCTCAGCTGGATCTGAACCGTCCAATGCTGATTGACGGCCATGGTTACAGCAGCATCGAATATAACTGCCGTCCATCAGCTCCCCAAGCCCTAATTTCATTTCTCACGAACCCGCCGCTGCCACTCCCCATCGACATGGCCGTCCGAATTTTTTATTATTTAGCTTTGTTTTTTAAGTTTCTCACGGATAAACCCCTGGAGGAAAGATTTCAGAATCTGGACCCTTAGCTCGACGTCATCGACGTCAGCGTCCCTGACGCCGAGCTCTTGGGCTCGACGCAGATGTGGCGGTGACATGGCAGGCAATTCGGCGCCATAGGTCCTAACGCCGAGCTTAACGCCGTAGATCATGGCGCCAAGCTTGGCGCCAGGACCTCTGGCGTCGAGGTGGTGTATGCGTGCCCAGTCATATCGCTTCTTTCGCTTCTTTCGTGCACGGCACTGCGAAGTCCTCAGGCGTCGCAGAGCATCAATCGATTACTCGCCCGTCCGGGTCCGGCGGGCTGTAAGCCGGCCGGACAGTCAAATCAAACCTGACTAGGCCAGAGCTCCGCCCGATAAGACGCCTGCATGCACTGGCAACCCCAACCAACCATTGATGGTGGTAAATATCCTCAGTTTTTTCATCAGTTTTTTCGTCGCCGTGACTACGTTTGTCACGTGGTACAACAATGCCTGGTTCGTCAGTTTTTTCGTCGTCGGCGCCGTCTATTGTCTGATCTGCAGACGGAGAGGGATGCAAGCGAAACAACAGTACAATTGATACTATGCTGAACTTGTAAAAATGGCAGTACACAGTTGACGTGTAATGGGAGCGAAAAAAAGGTTAACTAGCATTTGGCTAAAGTTTAGTCCATATCACATCGAATGTTCGGTGGCTGATTAGGAGGATTAGACTTAAGCTAATTATAAAACTAATTGCATAAGCCCTAGACTAATTTGTGAGATGAATCTATTAAGCCTAATTAGTCTATCATTAGCAAATGTTTACTGTAGCACCACATTATCAAATCATGGACTAATTAGAATTAATAGAATTAGTCTCTATCTATGTAATTAATTTTATAATTAGCCTATTCCTAATTGGTATCCGAAGATTAATGTGACAGGGCTAAAGTTTAGCCTGCAAGAAACAAACACCAATTCATGAACTAGCCTAGTCCCTACCGTTCCTGCTAAGTAACAGAAGCAACCAAAAATAATACTATATATACTACTTGGATTTGATATTCGTTGGCAATATAATGTCCATCCCAAACTACCATGGCAAATGTACAAAATGATAAGATTCGGCAAACTATTTCAAATAGACAAATTATAATGTTATATTTCAGAAATATAAAAATTGTAATGGCACTGTTTCAAATAACCTCCTTTGCAATGAATCATGAAAACTCACTAGAAAGACATACTTAAAAAAATTGAAATAATTCACATCCATAGTACTTGTATAGATGTATATTGTCACAAAAGTTGATATTCAAACTCCATCTTGAAAAATCCATACAAAAAGAACAATTGTGGCCCCTATAAAAGGGTGACACTTGTGGCAGGCGGGTGAACTTGTAGCTGCTACTCCAACTGATGGTCTTTAGCATGCCCTAATCGAAAGTATTATATGTCTTTTTCTTCTATACAAGCATAAATCTTCAGAAGGATTTATTTAAAACTATACAGCTAGCTTGCCTGTGTTACGTTCATCTCACCTTGACGCACAAATAAAAAACACTCAAATTTCTTCCAGCAAGCATCATGTTACACTACACCGGCTTAGATCGCGCATCTGTCCGCAACTGTAGCTTGACATGAACAGTGCCGCTACGCCTATGTAGGAGTACTGGTAACTTTGAATCGAAGCACTGGTGAGAAAAAAAGGGAAAATAACAGTCCCACGCATGCATGTAGAACAGTGAATGAGTGCAGCAGCTGAGCTCTGCATGCCGCCTCTGCCGGTCGGGTAGGGGTAGCACCGATTTTTTACCGCATCTCTGTGGCAATCTTTCTGGTACTGTGTGAAGGGGCGAAGGCAACGCGACGAGATCGATGATCCTGCGTCTCAGCGTCTGCAAGCCCTGCGAGTTTTCTACTGAGGATATTTACCGCCATCAATGGTTGGTTGGGGTTGCCAGTGCATGCAGACGTCTTTCCGGGCGGCGCTCTGGTCTAGTCTGGTTTGATTTGACTGTCCGGCCGGCGTACAGCCCGCCAGACCCCGACGGGTGAGCAATCGATTCATGCCCTGCGAAGCCTGAGGACTTCACAGTGCCGTGCATGAAAGAAGCGATATGACTGGGCACGCATACACCAACTCGACGCCACGATCTACGACGCCAAGCTCGGCGCCACGATCTACGGCGCCAAGCTCGGCGCCAGGGCCTATGTGTCGGGTACCTTAGAATGGGGTACCCCAAGCAAAACATCAAATGGGTTGCCCAAGTCCCATCTAAAAAATAATAATAATAAAAGCAAAAAGGTAAGTCGTGGGCCCCTCCCCGTCTCGACCAGGCCCACTGGGCCCTCCTCCTCCTCGCCTCGAGCCCCGAGAAGGAGGTCTCGGCATCCTGGCGAGGCTCCCCAGGGAAGGCCTCGGCAGGGAACGCTGTCTCCGCCTCGCCCGAGGCTCTCCACAGAAGGCCTCGGCAGGAGGCGCGTTCTCCGTATCGCGCGAGGCCTCTCGCGCGAAGCCTCGGCAAGGAGCCTGATCTCCGTCTCGCGCGAGGCCCCATTCTCCGTGTCGCTCGAGGCCGGCTCGCCCGCGGTCCGTCGCCCCCCGCCTCGGCCGACCCTCCCGACAGCCGGTCACGTCTCATTAATACTTTCAACCACTCCCGCAATCTCAGCCGGACAGCGGCTCAACGTCACAGAGTGGCCGACGCGACCCGAAGTCGCATCAGCGCCATACCGACCAGGACAGAGCACGGCGGGGATTACCGGCCACTGTGTCCCAACACTGTGCCCACGATCAGCGCCTGGGACAGGGTACGACGGGGGTTACCGGCCACTGTGTCCTACCACTGTGTCCACGATCAGCCGCCCGCTCAAGGCCTCGGCGCTGTACACCAAGGCCTCGGCACTGTACACCAGGGCCTCGGCGATATTGGGGTCCGTGCCTGCCGAGACCCCCCCCACCACAGTACCAGCCTCGGCGCCGACCAAGTTTCGACCTCGTGCATAGTCCGTCCACAGTGGCTTACGTTCGCCGCCACGTCCACTCCGAGGCATTCTTGGGGCTCCCACGACGCACAGGATCTGATGGGACGACCACGCCGCCCCAGTACTCCAAGGATGGGCCACTCCGACAACCACGCCGCCACAGGAACAGGCCACAGGGCTTGGACATGCCGTCCCTGTCGGCACGACGCCGCATAGTAATACATGTACTGTCCTTGTCCCCCCCTTCAACTATAAAAGGAGAGGACTTGGGCCACTTAGAGAGGAGGCCCGGGAGAACACACACACGCACACCTTCCAGCCGCTTGAGAGCAACGTCTCAGACGGCCCCACGACACCCTGCCGAGACCTGGGACAAGCTCACTCTCTCCCTTAGCTTGTAACCCCCTACTACGAGCACTTCGGTGCAAGGAATACAAGTTCTATCCCTCAGACTGGACGTAGGGCACCGATTGCCTAAACCAGTATAAACCTTGTGTCTCTTTGCATCACCATCCGGAATCGGGAGCGCGCAGAACAAATTCACTAGTCGGTTGAGGACACCCCGGTCCGAAACACCGACAGTTGGCGCGCTAGGTAGGGGCCGCTGCGTGTCGGTTTCGTTATCCCAGCAGGTTCCGGATGGCAGACCCCGCACGACCATTGCGTCTCGGCACCGTAGTTTGGTTCGGGAGCCTAGAGTTCATGTCTCTAGGGCACGAGTACGACATGGTACTCCTCACCCCTTGAGCCCCACCGTCCGACGATGAAGTTACGCACCGGCAGCCCAGGCGCAGGTGGCGCCCGGGCGGCCGCTCTCGCCGCGCTCGCCAGGCACGACGCGAGCAAGGCCACCCCGACGCTACGTGAACCCGGGGCGGCACGCCACTCCCCGCCGATACCCTACGACCTGCTGTTGGTACGGGGTCCCTGGCTAGGGACCTGTTTGGCCTGAGCTTGGACAAAGGGAAGACGTCGGTGGCTTGCGATGGTGCCCCGTCGTCAAGCTCCGCTCCACCACTCCCTGAAGAACCGATCCCGGCGGAGCAGAATCTGGCGACGACATCATCCCCATACCCCTTTGGGTTGAGAAATGCCGCCGCTTCTTACACCTACGCATACGCTGCAGCTCATGAGGGTCCCTCAGAACGCTGCCAGCGCTTCGGTCTCGACCTAAGCACCCACGCCGACTCCTCGGATGAGGACGAGGCATGGCCCGGAGTGGATTTCTCCGGGCTCCACGACCCTGAGACTTTGCGCTAGTTCTTGGCCGCAAGCGACTACTGCTTCGGTTACTCCGACTCCGACGACGAAGGCACTTACGACCCCACTCGCGAGTGTTTTCACGTCGGGCTCGGGATGCCGAGGGTAGGCGAAGAGGATGAGGGGGCAGGTAGCCGCTCCCCACTTCATCCAGGGGCGGGCGCCGTCACGCCCCCACGCAATGTCCTACCGGCCGCACGAAATGAGAACGTCGCTCTTGCACGACCTCAGCGCCTAGACCTAGAGCAACTCCGTGAGCTCCAGGCCAAGGTCGAGCAAGACCAACTCCTTCTGCAGCAGCTTTGAGACTCTCTCGAACAGGAACAGCGAGGCCGCGGCGAAGGCGGGGGAGCCCGGCGAAGAGCTCGCGATGTGCATCACCGCATCCATGACGACGAAGGGAGCGAGCAACCCCCAGTCTTCAATCGCGCCAGCCAGAACGTCGCGGCTGCGGCAATGCTGGTCCGCGCGATGCCCGAGCCTTCTACCACAGAGGGGCGGCGGGTCCGCGGCGAGCTCCGCGAGCTCCTAGAAACCGCTGCGGTTCAGCAGGCCGAGAGTTCCGCCTCCCGACGGCGTGGGGGCGCCTCAAACCTTCTCATGGCACCGTCTCGGCAGGACAGGGAAGCCCCGGCTCGTCCCGAGCCTGACCGAGCGCCCATAGCCCACAGGGTCCCCGTGCTTCTGGACCGCCTCGGCAATCGACGCGAGGTGCAGGGAGACCATGAGGTGGTCAGCAGGCGACGACGCCACGACAACGAGGGGCCCGCTCGGGGCTACCACCCACACCGAGGCGGTCGCTATGACAGCGGTGAGGACCGCAGTCCTTCCCCTGAGCCACCAGGCCCTCGGGTCTTCAGCAGGGCCATCCGCGTTGCTCCTTTCCCTGCCCAGTTCCGACAGCCGGCCAACCTCGCGAAGTACAGCGGCGAGACCAACCCGGAACTCTGGCTCGCCGATTACCGCCTGGCCTGCCAGCTAGGTGGCACGGACGATGATCTGCTCATCATCCGCAATCTCCCTTTGCTCTTGTCGGACTCGGCGCGAGCCTGGCTTGAGCATCTCCCTCCCTCGCAAATCCACGACTGGCGCGACTTGGTTAGGAT
This sequence comes from Miscanthus lutarioriparius, assembly GCA_904845875.1. Classification (NCBI taxonomy): domain Eukaryota; kingdom Viridiplantae; phylum Streptophyta; class Magnoliopsida; order Poales; family Poaceae; genus Miscanthus; species Miscanthus lutarioriparius. The sequence continues at coordinate 35,065,639 of CAJGYO010000010.1, forward strand.
CTTCGTCGGGAACTTCCAGGGCACATACGTGCGCCCTGGGAATTCCTGGGATCTTAAGAGCTGTCGCCAGAAGCCGGACGAGTCTCTCCGAGACTTCATCCGGCGCTTCTCCAAACAGTGCACCGAGCTACCCAGCGTCGACGACTCGGAGATCGTCCAGGCTTTCCTCTCCGGCACCACTTGTCGGGACTTGGTCCGAGAGTTAGGTCGCAACGTCCCGCGCTCTCCTACCGCGCTCCTCGACATCGCCACCAGCTTCGCCTCAGGAGAAGAGGCTGTCGGAGCCATCTTTCCCGACGCCGACACCAAGGGTAAGCGGAGGGAAGAGCCCCCCGAGGCCTCAGCCTCCCACCTCCATAAGAAAAAGAAAAAGGGGCGCCTAGGGAAGCAGGAGGTCCTGGAGGCTGATCTGGTCGCGGCCATAGAGCGCAAGAATCCCCGAGGCTCCAAAGGCCCTAGGCCCTTCGACGACATGCTCAAGAAACCCTGCCCTTACCACCAGAGCCCGGTCAGGCACGCTCTCGAGGATTGCACCATGCTGCGACGCTACTACGCCAGGCTCGGGCTCCCCGACGACAACGCCAAGCAGAAGGGCACCGGCGACCGGAACGAAGACAAGGACGACGGGTTCCCCGAGGTACGCAACGCCTTCATGATCTTCGGTGGGCCCTCGGCATGCCTTACGGCGCGACAGCGCAAGAGGGAATGCCGAGAGGTCTTCTCGGTCAAGGTGGCCACCCCCCAGTACCTCGACTGGTCTCGAGAGGCGATCACCTTTGATCGGGATGACCACCCTGATCATGTTCCGAATCCCGGGCAGTACCCACTAGTTGTCGACCCGATCATTGGCAACACCCGACTCTCCAAGGTGTTGATGGACGGAGGCAGCGGCCTCAACATCCTCTACATCAATACCCTGGAGCTCTTGGAGATCGACCGGTCAAGGCTCCAAGGCGACGTCGCCCCCTTCCATGGCATCATGCCAGGGAAGCGCACGCGACCCATCGGGCGCATCGACCTCCCTGTCTGCTTCGGCACCCCCTCCAACTACCGCAAGGAAGTCCTCACCTTCGAGGTCGTCGGGTTCGGGGGAGCCTACCACGCCATTCTGGGGCAGCCGTGCTACGCCAAGTTCATGGCAGTGCCCAACTATACCTACCTCAAGCTCAAGATGCCAGGCCCTAATGGTGTCATCACAATCGAGTCCACGTACGAACATGCATACGACTGCGACGTCGAGTGCATCGAGTACGCCGAGGCTCTTGCGGAGGCCGAGACCCTCATCGCCCACCTCGACCAACTCAGTGGCGAGGTGCCTGACTCCAAGCGTCGCGCGGGGACGTTTGAGCCCGCTGAAACCATCAAACTCATCCCGCTCGACCCCGCCTGCCCCGACGACCGGGCGCTGAGGATCAGCGCCACCCTCGACATCAAATAGGAAGCCGTGCTCGTCGACTTTCTCCGTGCGAACTCCGACATATTCGCATGGAGTCCCTCAGACATGCCGGGCATACCAAGGGAAGTCGCCGAGCACGCCCTGGACATCCGGGCTGGATCTAGACCGGCGAGGCAACGCCTGCGCCGCTTTGACGAAGAAAAGCGCAGGGCCATCGGAGAGGAGGTACAGAAACTCTTGGCGGCCGGGTTCATCAAGGAAGTATCCCACCCAGAGTGGTTGGCTAACCCCGTTTTAGTCAAAAAGAAAAATGGGAAATGGAGGATGTGTGTAGACTACACCGGTCTGAACAAAGCCTGTCCAAAGGTCCCCTTCCCATTACCTCGAATCGATCAAATCGTTGATTCCACCGCAGGGTGCGAGACCCTGTCCTTCCTCGATGCATACTCTGGTTACCATCAGATCAAGATGAAAGAGTCCGACCAGCTCGCGACTTCTTTCATCACACCGTTTGGCATGTACTGCTACGTGACAATGCCCTTCGGCCTCAGAAACGCAGGTGCCACGTACCAGCGGTGCATGACCCAGGTCTTTGGCGACAACATCGGGCAGACCGTCGAGGCCTACGTAGACGACATCGTGGTCAAAACCAGAAAGGCTGAGAATCTCGTGAATGACTTGAGGGTAACCTTCAAATGCCTTAGAGAGAAGGGCATCAGGCTCAACCCCGAGAAGTGTGTTTTCGGGGTCCCCCGAGGCATGCTCTTGGGATTCATAGTCTCGGAACGCGGCATTGAGGCCAACCCAGAAAAGGTCTCGGCTATAACCAACATGGGACCAATCAGAGACCTCAAGGGAGTACAGAGGGTCATGGGATGCCTTGCGGCCCTGAGTCGCTTCATCTCGCGCCTCGGCGAAAAAGGTTTGCCTCTGTACCGACTCTTGAGAAAGTCCGAGCGTTTTTCTTGGACCCCCGAGGCCGAGGAAGCCCTCGACAGACTCAAGAGGCTGCTCACCAATCCTCCCGTTCTGATACCCCCGGCCTTGGACGAGGCCCTCTTACTCTACATCGCCGCGACGACCCAAGTGATCAGCGCCGCCGTAGTAGTAGAGAGGCAGGAAGAAGGGCATACTCTGCCTACCCAGCGACCTGTCTATTTCATCAGTGAGGTGCTCTCCGAGACCAAAGCGCGCTACCCCCACATCCAGAAGCTAGTCTACGCCGTGGTCCTGGCCCGGCGCAAACTGCGCCACTACTTCGAGTCGCACCCAGTGACTGTGGTATCATCCTTCCCCCTGGGTGAGATAGTTCATAACCGGGAGGCCTCGGGCAGGATAGCCAAGTGGGCTGTCGAGCTTATGGGGGAAACCTTGACCTTTGCGCCTCGAAAAGCGATCAAGTCTCAGGTCTTGGCCAATTTCGTGGCTGAATGGACAGATACTCAACTGCCACCTGCTCAGATTCAGACGGAGTGCTAGACTCTGTACTTCGACGGATCCCTGATGAAGACCGGGGCAGGCGCGGGTCTGCTCTTCATTTCGCCCCTCGGAGTACACATGCGCTACATGGTGCGGCTCCACTTCGCCGCCTCCAACAACGTGGCCGGATACGAGGTCCTCATCAATGGCTTACAAGTCGCCATCGAGCTTGGGGCACGACGCCTCGACGTCCGAGGCGACTCGCGGCTCGTCATAGACCAAGTGATGAAGGAGTCAAACTGCCTCGACCCTAAAATGGAGGCTTACTGCAAGATGGTGCGACGCCTAGAAAACAAGTTCGATGGTCTCGAACTAAATCACGTCGCGCGAAAGTACAACGAGGCCGCCGACGAGCTGGCAAAGATGGCCTCAGCACGAGCCCCGGTCCCCCCGAATGTCTTCGCCAGAGACCTCCACAAACCTTCCATCGGCTGCGCCTCGACAGCAGAGGAGGGCCCACCTGGGGAACCCATGGCAAAGCCTGACGCCCCCTCTGCTGCCGAGACCCCCTCGACCGAGCCCGAGGTCATGGGGGTCAACGCCGAGCCTCCGCAGACTGATCAGGACGCGGATTGGCGAGTCCCGTTCCTCGATTGGCTTGATCGGGGGGAGCTTCCCGACGACCGAACTGAAGCACGACGGCTTGCGCACCGAGCCAAGACCTACGCCCTCTACAATGGCGAATTATATAGGCGAAGTCCCTCAGGTGTCCTCCAACGATGCATCAGTTCCGAGGCGGGCCAAGCCCTGCTTTGGGACTTACACGCAGGCGCCTGCGGGCACCATGTGGCGCCTCGGACGCTCGTAGGGAACGCTTTCCGCCAAGGGTTCTACTGGCCGACGGCGGTCGCCGACGCTACCAAGCTAGTACGCTCCTGCGAAGGATGCCAGTACTATGCTCAGCAGACACACCTCCCGGCCCTGGCCCTGCAAACCATCCCCATCACATGGCCGTTCGCCGTATGGGGGCTCGACATGGTCGGGCCTCTGCAAAAGGCCCCCGGGGGCTACACCCATCTACTGGTATCAATCGACAAGTTCTCCAAATGGATCGAGGCCCGTCCGATTAATCGAATCAAATCCGAGCAGGCAGTGCTATTCTTCACTGACATTATCCACAGGTTTGGGGTCCCCAACACCATCATCACCGACAACGGGACGCAATTCACCGGCAAAAAGTTCCTGACGTTTTGCGACGACCATCACATCCGTGTAGCCTGGTCGGCCGTGGGACACCCAAGGACCAACGGCCAAGTAGAGCGTGCCAACGGCATGATCCTACAAGGCCTCAAGCCAAGAATTCACAACCGGTTGAAAAAGTTTGGCAAGAAATGGCTCGCCGAACTCCCGTCGGTCATCTGGAGCCTGAGGAACACTCCAAGCCGAGCCACGGGGTTCACGCCTTTCTTCCTAGTCTATGGGGCCGAGGCCATCCTCCCTACCGACCTGGAATATGGTTCCCCGAGGCTGCAAGCCTATAACGAACAAAGCAACCGCACGACTCGAGAGGACGCCCTCGATCAGCTGGAGGAAGCCCAAGATGTCGCGCTACTACACTCGGCCAAGTATCAGCAGAGCCTGCGGCGCTATCAGGCCTGACGCGTCCGAGGCCGAGACCTGAAGGTAGGCGACCTGGTGCTGAGGCTAGCACAGAGCAACAAGGGCCGCCACAAGCTGACCCCGCCATGGGAAGGACCGTACATCATCGCCCAAGTCCTGAAGCCCGGGACCTACAAGCTGGCCAACGAGAAGGGTGAAATCTTCACCAACGCTTGGAACATAGAACAGCTACGTCGCTTTTATCCCTAAATTTCCAAGCATTGTATATGTCGTTTCTCGAAATACAATTAAAAAGCGTTTTTTAGTTGGTCTTACTTTTCGAGAAACCCCCCGAGCCCACCGTAGGTCTCGGCAGTATAATAAACACAACAAGGGAGACTCGGCTCTGCCTCAGCAGAACCAAGCCTCCCTCGGGGGCTAGATGGGGGACTCTCCCTAGGAGATGGGGGACTCTCCCTAGGTCCCACGCACCATTTTTTAGTTGCTTTTCGAAAAAATTCCTACGCCAAGTCTCTGGCAGGCTCTGACGAATCATTTGTATAGACTCCTTGGACCAAGGTCTGTCTCCTAAGCAAGAGGCCGGTAGAGTCGCGAGACGGCCTACGCCCCCGGGCTACGGCACTCCCTCACTACCTCTCGCTCAAGGGACGGCTTAGGCCCCAAAAGGGTGTTTTACAAACGAAATCTGGTCAGGAGCAACAGAGGGCAAAGGCTCGGAAACATGAGAAAAACAACTAAGAAACACAAATACGTCAGAAACAAAGGCCTCGACGGCCACAAACGTTATGATACAAAAATAACCCCTATTCTATCTTTACACAGCCCTCGGGGCCCAGATTAAGGCTCAGGGCCTCCAGCATCGGCAGATGGTAGGGGAGGAACCACCTCGTCTTCAAAGAGCATCGCCAGCGCCGTGCCAGGGCCTTCCGCCGCCTCCAGTAGCTTCGCGACCGCCGCGTGGGCCTCCTCGTCATCATCAGGCAGAACGTAGCCATCACTGATGGCCGGGAGGTCGACGCCAAGGTAGTGAGAGGAGACGACGGCCATCGCCCGCTTGACACCCGTGTGCAGCGCCCCTCGGAGCCGCTCGCGCATCTGGCTGCTCAGCGCAATCAAGCGGCTCCCCAGGGAGCTGCCCGACTGAACCCCCTCGACTTCCAGGGCCTTGCAGGCGGAAAGGGCAGCACGCTTTAGCGCCTCGTGCTCCCCGATCTCGGTCTCGAGCACCGTCTGCACCGCGCTGGAAGCCTCGGTGGCCCGAACGACCTCCGCCTCCGACTCTACACCATGGAAAATGAAATAAGGTCGAGCCAGAGAAAAAACAACCTAAGTTAGGGACGGGAGCCCATGGAGCTCACCCTTGGCCTTCAGCTCCCAGCGTCGGGTCTCGGCCTGACAGGCCTCGGCTTTCTCCTTCAACCGCTGGGCCTCGACTCGAGAGGCCTCGGCCACCCTGGAGGCTTCACTCCCCAGCTCTGTGTCATACAAGGAAGTTAGGAAGCGAACATAAGGGGAAGAAAACAAAACAAGGGGACTCAAACTCACCCTCGACGGTCCCCCTCAAAACCACAGCCTCGATTTGCGAGGCCTCAACCGCAGCAAGGGCCTCGTTCAGAGCGCCTTTGGTCAGCCGGTGCGCACTCTCCTCCACCCCCAGCTGCCCGGCGAGGGCCTTGCCCGAGGCCATCGCTTCTTCAGCCCGAGACCTGAAGGCATCCCGGTCGCTGACGGCGCGGGTAAGCTCCTCCTCCAGCTCCTTGATCCGCGCCGCCAAGGGGGCGAGCTGCGTCTGGGCTGTGGCCGCCTCGACCTTCGCGTTGGCACAGCAAAGGCGGAGGTCCTCCACCTCCGCGCTTCGGGCCGACAGAAGCTCGTTAGCATCGGCAAGAAGGCCCCTCTGCCTCTGAAGCTGGTCCCAGATTCCCCTCTCCCGCCGGAGGAAGACCGACTTCACGAGGGACCAGGTCTCGAGCTCCTGAGGAGGCAGAGCAGAGGTCGTCGATTGCGACAAAACCAAGGAAAGAACAACGTCGCGCGAGAAAGGAAAACACGAACCTGAGCGACTCCGGGCAGTTCGTCGGCCACCACGGACAGCGCCGTCCGTAGCGACCGTTCCGCCAGCTCGCGGTACTGCTCGAAGGTACTCCAGCGCCCGCCCTCGGCCGCGTCCTCGAGGGCGAACAAAGGCTCCCCCTCAGGGTCGTCCCGGCTCCGCCACAGTACCCGCGGGTGATCCCACCCGCGGGGCTCGGGTCGCACCCGCACGAGGGCCGAGCTTCCCTCGTCTAAGAGCGGCGCCGGCTGCTCCACGGCGTCGGTCTCCTCGGCGCCAACCACCTCCCATGCCCGGGAAGTATCGTCGGAGGAGATCGGATAGACCTCCGTCTCCCGGGCACTCTCCCGCAACAACGGCGGGCCCTGAGCCAAGGGCACGGCCGAGGCCTCCGCCGCCGACATCTCCGCCTCCTGCACAGACGGCCTCGCTGCCATCACGACGGCCGTGGTGACCTCGGGGGCTCCGGCCTCTGCCGTCACGGCCTCGGCGGTCTCGGGGGCTCCGGCCTCCGTCATTATGGCCTCGGCAGACGCAGAAGCGCCGGCCGCGGACACTGCGGTCTCGGCGGTCATGGGCGCCGGGGCCCCCATCGTCTCAGCCCCGGAGGCCCCGAGAGCCTCGGCAACAAAGGGCACGATGGCCCCATCCGACCATGTAGGGGCCGCCTCGGCAACCCTTCCTTGGGCAGCCGGTTCCTGTGGGTCGACCCTCGCCGACGCCGCGCCACGCTGGATGGCGGCTTGTGCCTCCGCCACCCAGTGGGCAGAGGAGCCGGGGCTCGCCTTAAGCGCTTTAAGGGGCGCCAAGGGGAGGTCGTCCGTAGGCCGCTTCCGACTAAAGAAAATCAACCTACAGGGTCAGCACGAGACCAAAAAAGCGAATGGAAGACACCATAACCCCGCCAAAAACACACTTACTTTGAACGGGGCAGCCCCAGCTTCGCCACAGCAAACCTCCTCCGCAATGGCGGAGGCGGCGGCAGTGGCGTCGCATCCGTATCCATCGGCGCCGGTCGGTCCTCGGCGGACCCCGGCGCCCCTTCGATCCTCTACGGGGCCGGTGGCGTCGCCTCCACCGCCACCGGCTCCGCCGCGACCGCCGAGCTTACCGGGCTGACGGCGCGTTTGCCTAACGCCCGCGCCTCGGGCGTGTCGGCCTCGGCCCCGGAGGGGGCCACCGCCGGCCCCGGGTCCGCTTCCTCTCCCCTTCCCGGGGGTGCCGAGCTGCTTACCGACGCCCCGGGCGCCACCTCCTCGACGTCCGGAAGATGGTCTAGGGGGCCTCGCCCCACCTCGCCCTTGTCATTCCTGTCCGAGGCCTCCGTCGACAACGACGTCGACGGGGACTCCTCCAATGGGAGACCTTCCTTCCGTTGCTGACGGCGGCGCTTATCCAACGCCTCGCGCGCAAGGATGTGCTTCGTGTGCTTCGCCGCCTTAGCATCCTTCCGCTTCTTCTGCGCGTCGGCGTGAGCACGGTTAATCGCCCGCTGCCCCGCGTCCTCGGGAACGAGCGGCGGGGAGGAGCGCACGTCCCTCATCCCCTGAACAAACCATAAACGCGCATAAGGAAACAAGGGATAAAGGGAAATTGAGGAGGCTCAGAGGCTGCAGCGGCACTCGACTCACCAGCGAAAGAAACCCCCGCGACGGTCGCATCGCGAAGGGGGTCAGGTTGCCGCCCCTCAACTTCACATCTACCGTCTCCCCCACCCGACGGTGAATCTCCTCGTCAGAGAGGGCGGAGGAAGACATCCGGGTGCCTTCGACGGGCTCACCCGGCCTCATCTCGAATAGCCGCCGCCGTCGAGCCATCAGCGGCAGCACCCTCCGGTGGTGGAAGGCGGCCACAACCACAGCAACGGTGAGGCCATGGTTCCGCAGCCTCGCCAACCCCTCCAGGAGCGGCTCCAGCTTGGGCTGGTCGACCTTCGGGACGCCCCATTTCCATTTCTCCGGGCAACTCCCCACAATCCGCCCAGTATAAGGGGGAAGTCCCCCGTCGTCGTTGCGGAGGTAGAACCAACTCGTGTACCACCGGCGGTTGGAGGACGCGAGTTGGGCCGGGATGTAGAGGTGCAGGCGGTCCTGACGCACTTGGAGAGTGCAGCCTCCGGCCCTCGATGCCTTCCTCTTGCCCGACGTGCCCGTCGGCTTGGTAGTATGCCCCGCTCGGAACAGGTGGAGCCACAAATCCCAATGGGGAGCGATCCCCAAATACCCCTCGCAGACGGCAACAAAGATAGCCGCCTGAGCGATGGAGTTAGGATTAAAATTGTGGAGCTCCACGCCATAGTAATGCGTGAGCGCCCGCATGAACCGGCCCGCCGGAACGCCGAGGCCGCACTCGTGGAAGGAGACGAAGCTCACGACGTAGCCGTCGCGGGGCCTCGGCTCCAGCTCGCCGTACGGAGCGATCCACTCCGGCCTACTAGGGTCTGTCACCGGGCGGAGGAGTCCACCATCGACAAGCGACTGGAGCATCTCCTTGGTGACATCCGACGGATCCCAGGGGTCTGCCTCGACAACGACGACGTTGCCGGCCATGAATGCGATGGAGGAATCAGGCGCGGCGGTGAGTTTTTCTCTCCCCCTCCACGCTCTCGCTTTTTTCTCGCTTTCTCCCTAGACTTGCTCTTCTCTCCTCTTCTTCCCGGCACCCGCTGCTCTGGCGACGGCTCGACGGAGGTGGCAGGCAAGGTAGGATAAGGTGGGGCGAGACTCTTCGGGTATTTATGCAGGGAGGAGGTGAAACGAACGGGCGATGAAATCAGGAAGGTTTTCCCCGTCCGGCGCGGTTAACCACGAGCCGATTTCGGCGGCCCACGCGCCCACGTCTCCCGCATTAAATGCGAGAACAGTTACGTCCCGTCCATCACGTCGCACTCGCCCACTACGGCAGCAGGCGTCGTTTCGCCTCCCCGTGAAACCGCCTCAAAAGGCGCGCCACCCGCGGCCGAGCCAATAGGGAGGATATTTCCCACGGCCTGTTCCTTTCATAGGAAGGAATCGGGCTCTGAGCCCGTTACGATCCAGGGGTTCGAAGGCTGGACCCCAAAGGGTTTCGACAGCTGCCCCAGGATAACAGAGTCAGGGGCGACTGCGGGCGAGCCTATACGGGGCCGAGACCCAAGCGAGCGAAATGCCTGGGACGCCCAAAGTTGTGTCCGAGACCAGCAGGAAAGTATCCGAATGGGATCCCACCGTAGGGAGGCACCGAGCCACCGAGGCCCAACGAACGGCCTCGGCACCCACTAGAGAAATCCTCTGGTACTCTTGGAGTGTGTCTCTGGACCGCTAGCCGTCCCCTAACGAATGGGGTTCGGACCTCCACTCGGACTACCCGATAACAGCTCACCGGAAGTGCCACCGCTCGTGCTCGTCGAGGGTAGCGAGGCACGTTCCACCCCTCCTTCCGAGCGAAAAGGAAGCGCGAGGGTCGCATAAAAAGTCAGGGGAACCCCTGACGGCCTTCTCGCCCTATGCAGAGGCTAGGGGGCTCCTCCTGCAAATATGCCGAGACCTCACGACCCGGGCTCGCGCCCAAAGGGGCCTCGGCAAACAAACCCTCACGCGCGAGGGGCGTATAAAAAGTCAGGAGAACTCCCGACGGCCCTCTCACGCAGAGGCTAGGGGCTCTTCCTGCAACCTTGCCGAGACCAGAATGGGCTCGGCAAACTAACCCTCCGTCCGAACGAAAAGGACACGTGAAGACCAGATGAAAGGGCCAGAACACCCAAGACAAAGACAAACAGTCCAAAACTGCGCTAGAGGTTTCGCTACAAACACGATAAAAGGGCGCCGAGCCCATTACGGTCCAGGGGTTCGAAGGCTGGGCCTCCAAAAGGTTTCGACAGCCGCCCCAGGGCAACAGAGTCAGGGACGACATTGGGGCGAGCCTACGAATGGCCCAGACCCGAGCGAACGGTCGCTCGGGGCGTCCTAAGTCGTGTCCGAGACCGGCGGGGAAGTATCCGAATGGGATCCCACCGTAGGGAGGCACCAAGCCACCGAGGCCCGTGAACGGCCTCGGCACCCACTAGAGAAACCCCCTGGTACTCTTGGAGTGCGTCCCTGGACCACTAGCCGTCCCCCAGCGAACGGGCTCGGGCCTCCACTCGGACTACCCGCTAATAGCTCACCGGAAGTGTCCACGCTCGTGCCCATCGAGGGTAGCATGGCACATTCCACCCCTCCTTCCGAGCGAAAGGAAGCGTGAGGATCATACCCAAAGTCAGGGGACCCCTGACGAACCTCTCGCTTCGCACAGAGGCTAGAGGCCTTTTTCCCTGCAGCCTCGCCGAGACCCCCGCAACCCGGACTTGCGCTTGGGGGCTTGGCAAATGCAATAAGAACTACTCGTTCAGACACGGAAATGAAGAAAGCCCCTGGAGGAGTAACTCCACTCCCCCAGGGGCTCGGGGGCTACACCCGGCGGGTGCGCTCGCGCGCACCCACCAGAACCTCAAAAAACAAACCCCGGTATGAACCAAGCCTCGGCAAACCCTCAGGGGGAGTGCACGCACTCCCCCCGAGGCTCGAGGGCTACTGTCGGGTACCTTAGAATGGGGTACCCCAAGCAAAACATCAAATGGGTTGCCCAAGTCCCATCTAAAAAATAATAATAATAAAAGCAAAAAGGTAAGTCGTGGGCCCTCCCGTCTCGACCAGGCCACTGGCCTCCCTCCTCCTCGCCTCGAGCCCCGAGAAGGAGGTCTCGGCATCTGGCGAGGCTCCCCGTGGAAGGCCTCGGCGAGGCAGCTGTCTCCGCCTCGCCCGAGGCTCTCCACAGAAGGCCTCGGCAGGAGGCGCGTTCTCCGTATCGCGCGAGGCCTCTCGCTCGAAGCCTCGGCAAGGAGCCTGATCTCCGTCTCGCGCGAGGCCCCATTCTCCGTGTCGCTCGAGGCCGGCTGCGCCATGATCCGTCGCCCCCGCCTCGGCCGACCCTCCCGACAGCCGGTCACGTCTCATTAATACTTTCAACCACTCCCGCAATCTCAAATGGACAATGGCTCAACGTCCTGAGTGGTGGCCGACGCGACCAAAGTCGCATCGGTATCCACCGACCGGACAGAGCACGGCGGGGATTACCGGCCATCGTGTCCCAACACTGTGCCTGATCGATCGACTCACCGGGGACAGGTACGACGGGGGGTACCGGCCATCGTGTCCTACCATCAGTGTCCACGATCACCGCCCGCTCAAGGCCTCGGCACAGACACAAAGCCTCTCGTGCTGTGTACACGGTGGCCTCGGCGATATTGGGGTCCGTGCTGCGAGACCCCCCACCACAAAGCACCGAGCCTCGGCGCCGACCAAGTTTCGGCCTCGTGCATAGTCCGTCCACAGTGGCTTACGTTCGCCGCCACGTCCACTCCGAGGCATTCCTGGGGCTCCCACGACGCACAGGATCTGATGGGACGACCACGCCGCCCCAGTACTCCAAGGATGGGCCACTCCGACGACCACGCCGCCACGAGAACAGCCCACGTGGCTTGGACATGCCGTCCCCGCTTCACGCCGCATAGTAATACATGTACTGTCCTTGTCCCCCCCTTCAACTATAAAAGGAGAGGACTTGGGCCACTTAGAGAGGAGGCCCGGGAGAACACACACGTACACCTTCCAGCCGCTTGAGAGCAACGTCTCAGACGGCCCCACGACACCCTGCCGAGACCTGGGACAAGCTCCCTCTCTCCCTTAGCTTGTAACCCCCTACTACGAGCACTTCGGTGCAAGGAATACAAGTTCTATCCCTCAGACTGGACGTAGGGCGCCGATTGCCTGAACCAGTATAAACCTTGTGTCTCTTTGCATCACCATCCGGAATCGGGAGCACGCAGAACAAATTCACTAGTCGGTTGAGGACACCCCGGTCCGAAACACCGACACTATGGCACTGAGCTGCCTGTCATGTCACCGCCACGTCTGCGTCGAGCCTAGGAGCTCGACAACAGAGACGCTGGCGCCGAGACGTGTTAGCTCGGCGCCAGTATCGATGGCGCCGAGCTAAGGGTCCAGATTTTAAAATCTTTTCTACAGGGATCTAGTTGTGAGAAACTTTTAAAAAATGGCTAAAAAGTAAAAAATTCGGCATAGCCGTCGCGCCGCTTAGGCCCTGTTTGGTGTAAAAAAACAGCCGTCGAAAAGCAGCCGTGGGAAAAAGCAGAAGGCCGTTTAGTTAGATCAGCTGTGACTGTGGACGAAATATCTGTAATACCCATGAAGGCCTTGAAGATTATTTATATGCAAATTGCTACTAAAAAACTAATATGTTTACTTATTCTCATGTGAATTTATATTCTATACAATAAAAATTAAATTTTCCAAGTTTTGCATCCATCTTGTCGGCGTGGAGTGCATGGTGATGGGGTAGCTTGCTAGGTGATCATGGCCACACATCCAGAGATGGATGGTTCACGCTTATTGACTGTATAGGATAGGTATAAGTGTATTCTAGGTGTATTTCTTCTTCTATTTTTCTATAGAAAAACGGCAAGCTGACATGGGCGTGGCCTTGCTCGTCCATTACAGAGGAAGCAGAGCACCGCACGCCATGGCGCAGCCCAACCATACGTGGCGGAGAGGAAGACCGCGTCCGCCACCGGGGCAGAGCCCACACGCGGCGGAAAGGAAGGCCGCGTCCGCCACCGAGGCAGCACTGCTCGCCGGGGCCACGCACGACGGAGACGAAGCCCGCGACCGGAGTGGAGCGCGGCGGACATCCTCTGCTTGCCTGCTTGCCGGAGTTGAGCGTGGATCTTGCGCTCGCGAGCTCGCCGGCTTCCTCTGTTGCTGCTCGCGTCCGGGAGGAAGTGGGGCTCGCCGGATGTGTGGAGGCCGTCCGCCGGAGGTCTCTCCCCGCCGGATGTGGGAGGCCGCGCCGCCAGATGTGGGGAGACCGCCGGAGGTTGGAGTGGGGATGGGGGCTCGCCGGAGTGGGGAGAGGGGCCGCGCCGCCAGGGCCGGTGACGCTCGCCCGCCTCCGGAGCCGGTGAGGACGGAGTGGCGCGACCGGAGCCGATGCTGCTCGCCGCCGGGCCGTGGGTAGGGAGATGCGAACAGAAGAAGGAAGAAAGGAAAATAACGATTCCATCACATAACCAGGTGGGTTAATATTTTACCTAAAAACAGCTGAAAGCAGGGGCGGTCTCTCTGCTTTCAACTGTTTTTAGCTAAAATAGCTGTACCATCTTTTGGTAAAAAAAAAAAAACAGCTGTAGCAGCTTCAAAAGCCCAACGCCTAACGGCCACCCTGCCATGCTCCACCCGCGGAGTCTCCGTGCCCCCCTCTCATGCGTCCTAGTTCTGGGACCCCTCTGTACCCTTCGTTTGCCCGTCCGCCGTAGAGCAGAGGTGGTCGGGGAAGCGCCGGCGCGGAGCAGAGTCGCGGCTGCGGGAGAGGTGACCGGTGTGGCGCCGACACGGGGGCGGAGGTGGCCGCATCGGACGCTGAGCGGCGCGGCCTCTCCGGCGGGATCCGGCCGGCCGTGGAGGACGGGAGCCGGCGATGGCCGCAGCGTGGATGTCAGGTGTTTCCTGGGCAACGAGATCCATGGCGTAGAAGCCCAGATCCATCGCCCTCAGTTGGGCTTTGCGCCAGCGGGGGCAGAGTGAGCATGAGGAGATCCACGTCTCCTCCTGCGGTGTCGAGGCCTACACAGGACGACGTCGACGGTGACTGCAAGAGCACGCGCCCCTTTGTCCCCGCCACCGCTGAGTGCTAGTCTGTCGCCGTCGCCATTTTCCTGGAAGCATCCGCTCTCCACTCCATTTGTTGTTGGATTAAAAAACTGTGTTTTGGTCAGGACTAGTGCCATCAGATGAACGCTCTCCACTCCATTCGTTGGATTAAAAAACTGTATTTTGTTCAGGACTAGCGTAATCAGATTGGCTGCATCAATGGTCTTGAATCCGCTGGAGTAGAATTCCTTCTAGCCCGTCTAATGATGACACGTTTTTTTTCTGTCAGCGATTTCCTTCATGGGATTCTTGTGATGCAGACTACGGTGCTTGAGCCCTTTTTTGGATGCAGACAGTGCCCCTTTTTTTTGGCTCGCTGATTTAGGGCCTGTTTAGATTCCAAAAATTTTGCGCAGTACCTGTCACATCGAATCTTGCGGCACATGCATGGAGTACTAAATGTAGATGAAAAAAAAACTAATTGTACAGTTGGGTGAGAAATCGCGAGACGAAACTTTTGAACCTAATTAGTCCATAATTAGACACTAATTGCCAAATACAAACGAAAGTGCTACAGTAGCCGAAATCCAAAAAAAAATTGGATCTAAACGGGGCCTTATATGGAGCGTAGAACTCCTGTGGCAAGTGAGTCCTCAGCTCAGCTTTTCTGTTCAACATACCTGCAATTTGTATTTGTAAACATATGCATATATTTATCCAAAATTTTCAAATCAAACTCTGAAAATCGAAGTGTCCTTCTTGTTTGACAGTGCATGGCAATGCCCTCAGGTAATGAAGGAGAAGATTTAGGAACACCACTATCTCGGTTGCTAGGACTTGTGAGTACTCTATCCCTTATTGTCTCCCTGTTGCTCCCAAATGCTGCTGTCTGTAAAAGCTCATTTCTTTCAGTAATTCCCATCAATTGAACATGCTCAAGGCTGCTGTCTGTAAAAGCTCATTTCTTTCGGTAATTCCCATCAATTGAACAGATACAAGATGTGTGCATTGTCTAAAGTGGGCCTGTTATGGTGGGCAACATCTACACAAGGAAGAAGAAGGCCAGTGGCTGAGAAGTGGACCGGGCCAAGGCGCCGAAACCAGGCCAGAGCGCGGTCACCATCGCCACGGCACGCCTAGAGCGTCAGTTGAGCATCAGTTGCTAGATCCTAGTGTTTAGGAGAGTATTCAGGAGTAAGAGTCATTTGGTTGTTATCCCTTTGCATTAGCTGGAAGTTGTTAGGATTGGAGTATAAGTATTGAACATTTATGCTTAATGAAGATTAGCCAGAGATTGAGTTTATCTCTCTCGCTCTTTGGCGTTGTTGCTCTCGGTCTCTCTCTCGTTCACGTTCACCATCAGGCGCCGAGCATGGCGCCACCAGTCCGCCGCTGGGGATTCAAACCCAAGCCAGCCATCTCCCACTCCTACGCCCTACATTCCCTAAGCTCCAACAGGGCTGCACTTGGACTCGAGGCATGCATATGTGATTGTCAGGCATGTGAAGTTTGCAAGAAAGAAAGGTGGGAAGAAAGCCAGCCAGTCCATAGATGATGCAGGATAAGGTACCCGCAGTGCTGTTCCTGAGTCACCTGTTGATGGTAGCAATAGTGAAGTGAAGACAGTTGGAGATGGTTTAGGAAAAATCTTAGTGCGGTGGAGGGTGTGATACCGGAGTTAGTAATACCCCTACCACTTTGGAAAATATTAGGGACTTGTGTGTTATGATGTATGGAGAGTAAGGATGAATGATAAATGCATTTGTAATATTCGTATGGATATTTTAATGTCAAATGGTTGGGGACCATAATAAAATGTCTATTTGCATGTCATTGTGTGTCAATTGAATATAGTGACTAGAATATTAGAATATATTGATATTGCAATTATTTTTTTATTGCCAACAAAGATTTCCTTGGAGGCCGGCCCTCAAGGAAATTATAATTACCTTGGCGGTTAATGACAGTCAAGGAAAACTATAATTTCCTTGGAGGTGAAGGGTAGTCAAGGAAATAACAATTACCTTGGTGGTCTACAGTGTTTCCTTGGCGGTCTACAGGAAAACTACTTTTCTTGGCGGTTGCAACATTTTCTTAGCCCTTTGGCAAATTAAGTATGGTCCAAATTTCCTTGGCGGACAGCCTCCAAGGAAATAATCCTTGAGTGCCAAAACCGTCAAGGAAATTAATTTCCCTTATCTCCTATCCTTGAGTGAATTTGCTTGACGGTTTGTGGCCAATGATCATTTCCTTGGCGGTTTAACCCCTTTCCTTGGTGGTTTTTGACACTCAAGGCAATTTGGGGTTATGGTAGTGTTTAAACTAGTTGAGCCGACATGTAAAGTACAAATTAATACTACTACTTTCAACTGCATTTTTTTTATATAGCTACCAATCTCAATGTCCACAGAATGTGACTAAATGCATACAAGTGTTGCATGTGGAATAATAATATTCAACAATATGTTCGTCAAATACATGCCTAGTTTCTTCACCTATTTGTGATCATCACATGTTTCCAGATACATCACATGTTTCCATCGCTAAGCTTGAAACAGAAAATCTCAATGGATATTTTCCTTTTGTGTTCATTCAAGTTAATGGGTCATCCAATTGAGGTTTCGAAATTCAAAGCGATGCAAGGATTAAAGGAGTGTCCATCTGGAATTTATTTGTTTCTCATACTTTTATATGTCAACTTCACTACCGGAAACGTCAAATTTGCCGAGTGTTTTTATGTTTGCCGAGTGTATTCTCTCGGGCACTCGGCAAACAAACTATTTGCCAAGTGCTGCGCTAAAAACACTTGGCAAAAAAAAAACACTCGGTAAAGATGAGGTTTGCTGAGTGTCAAAAAAACACTCGGAAGAGGGGGTTTGCCGACTGTTTTCTTTTTTGCACTCGGCAAAGAAATAAAAAAAATCTGGAAAAGAAGGAGAAGAAAAAAAAACTTTGCCGAGTGCCCAGATCTAGAACACTCGGCAAAGAAATAAAAATCTTTTTTCTGGGAAAGAAGGAGAAGAAAAAAATGAAAAAAAAAAACTTTGCCGAGTGCCCAGATCTAGAACACTCGGCAAAGAAATAAAAATCTTTTTTCTGGGAAAGAAGGAGAAGAAAAAAATGAAAAAAAACTTTGCCGAGTGCCCAGATCTAGGACACTCGGCAAAGGAAAAAAACTATTTACTGTGTAAAAAAAACCAGAAAAAAATAAAAAAACAAGCTTTGCCGAGTCCCTCCCATCCGGCACTCGGCAAAGCAAAACTCCAAATATAACAAGCCGCACCCACGGGCCCCGCCCCCCTTCTCCCCGCACGCGCCCTCCCCTTCTCCCACGCCGCACCCGCACGCCCCTCCCCTTCTCCGCGCACACGCCACGCCCTTCCCCCCCTCCCTTCTCCCGGCCCCCCCCCCTTCTCCCCGCCCCCCCCGACGCCCCCCCTTCTTGGCACAAGCGCACAAGACGCCTTCCCCCTCCTCTTCTCCTGCCAAGGCCCCCCTCCCCACCCTTTCCCGGCGGTGGCGCCCTCCCCCCTTCCCTCTCTAGGCATGGCGGTGCTCCCCTGCCTCTCCTCGCACGGGCGCGCACTCTCCCTCCTCTCTCTCAGGCGAAGCGGCGGATCTCTGGGCGCCCATCGCTTCCACACAGATCCGGCCCGGTGCAGGGGCGGATCCTGCGACGGTGGCGCACGGGGAGGCCGGATCCGGCCCCGGCGCGGGTGGACGCATCTGGCGCGCGGCCCTCCTCTCCCGACGTGGCGGCGCTCCTCCACCGCCTCCACCAGATCCGGCCCCCACGCGGGCGGATCTGGCGACGGTGGCGCACGGGGAGGCTGGATCCGGCCCCGGCGTGGGCGGGCGGATCGATCTGCACGCGCCCTCCTCTCCCGGCGTGGCGCCCTCCCCCTCCCTTTCACGTGGCGGATCTACCGGCGGCGCTCCTCCACCGCCTCCACCAGATCCGGCCCCGGCGTGGTGGCGGCCTGGGCGTGGTGGCGGCACGGCGTGGTGGTGGTGCGGCATGGTGGCGGCACGGCGAGGAGAAGACGGCGTCTTGTTTTTTTTATTTTTCTGAAAATTGTTTGCCGAGTGTTTTTGGGCACTTTCGGCAAAGTCTTCGCCAGTGCCCGACAAAAACACTCGGCAAAGTTAGTTTGCCAAGAGAATTTTTACCGTGCTTTCGGCAAAGGGTTCATGTGAGTGTTTTAGTGGCTTTGCCGTGTGTCGTGACTGCAGCGAAGCTCCGTTCCTCGTAGTGCTTCCTTCTTTCACGAACATAAAATGTATATTCAACTTTGAACTCTAATACAGATATGCTCTCTCCATCCCAAATAGAAAATTTTCTAAAGTTCAAAATTTATTCCAAAATAAATAATGTTGTACACAAATGTGGAACATTGTCTCTTAATGTGGAAGCTAATCATGGCGCATGCCAACGATAACTGTCAAATCCATGAGATACCCTTCGGGAAGGGAAAGGAGACGAGGATACATGCGTCATTTGCCAACATCCTTAATCTTCTTAAAATTTTCAAAAACATATTTATTATGGTACGGAGGGAGTATTTAATATTGTCCCAACAACTCATTTAGTTTGTAAATGTAAAATACAGAACTTATTATTTATCTTTCCTGAACACCAACACTTCATTGGTTGTTGAGATTGAGTTCAAGTTTTGTGTTAAGCCTATAGAAAGAATGGGTACTTTTACATTAAAACCAGGAAACTAAAATCAAGCAAAACTAAAACTATGAATCAAGAAGACATGACTAGTGCTACCATCATGAACATGCTCAACAATAGTGTAGACAACTCAAACTACGAATCAAGTTGAAAAAAAGAGTAGTGCTACCATCACGAATCTGCTCAGCAATGACCTCCAAGGACTTCCATTTTATATCAGTGGCAAAACACAAATCCGTTTCGAAAGGCTTTGCTTCTCCACAGGTCAATGATGGCAGAACTCATGACAGTATACATATGGAGAACCAAACAACGCAAATTTTTCTGAGGAATTCCCCACATTCTTCTCGGTTTCCTCCAACATCTCAAATTTCTGTCTCAACAATGTTAATCTTGACATTGTATAAAGTTGGAACACTAGTGGTCTCAACTAAAAACCCTTTTATACACCTACCAATCTCAAAATGTGCTCCTGCTGTGATCAGATGCATACAAATGTTGTTGCATGTTCATCCATGCATACTAGACATGAGAAATATCAACACTCAGCAATTAGTTCAGATCTTTCTAGCCCTAAGCTTGAAACACTCATTGTGTCTTTTTCTTCAGCAATCATTTGAGGCAATGTTATTAGGTCCGATGACTTGTGGTTAGTCATGATTAGTCATCTTTGTCGCAACATGGGACTCCATAAGACCCCTGAATACAATTAACTTGACTACAAAACTAGTCATCCAATTAATGCACAACTAATCATGACTAATCATCTCATCAATCAATCTAGACGACTAGTTAGGCTAGCCCAAGAAATTTTTATTATGGGCAGAATTTGCTGACCTTTAGTAGGTCAAAAAACCACCATGATCATTGATTCGTTGCATATAGGATTACATCTTGAACTGTGTCTGACTGCTTGCTGTCTTTGCCTCTTCTATTTGCTAGTTTATGGTCATGTTTGCATATATTTACTATATACATAGCTGTCTGTCCATTTTTTTACCACATGAATGGCTAAATGTCTGACTAACTGACTAGGCACTGACTAATCACCCCAATTATTCCTTGCTACAGTGTATGGAGGAGCCGGAGCCACCCGGAGCTCTACGAAACAGGACCTAAACCATTGCAGACTAGAGAAAATTATAGACGTCCTGTAAACTCTGTCGATGACATTGATCACAATAACACCATGCACGTGCTAGGGTCGTTGATCTTACATGCTTATTAGAGATCATGAATTGTTTTCACTTTATATTACTATCAACATGGAAACATGGCAAATGACACTTTCACTCTAAACAAGATGGCTAGTAATCAAAGATATCATCTTGATCCATAAAGCTTCCAACATTAGTGACTTTCATATTTCTGTTGTTGAGATTGATCTGAATTTGTGTTGGGGACTTCGATGTTAACTCTAATAAACAATGTTGGCTTCAACTAGAAAACTTTATAATTTTGTAGACCGAATTTTTGAGTTGTCAAAACTTTAAATACAATTGGAACTTCAAAGCATTGGTTTCTCCTTCTTCCAAATCCAGTGAGGTATTGATGTCAGGCAACCATTAAAATTTATAGATCATAGGATACTCTGATCACCATACAGTACTATACTATTAGGATAGCAGTGATTTTATTCAGTATCATGTGGATAACCTAATCGATCAGTTCGATTAAACCGGCTCCCCACCCCTACTCATGTTTGAAAGCTTTGCATATTTCTAATCCGCAGTGGAACTGAGACATCAGAAATATTCTGTAGTTTTACTGAATATATGCATGGATCAAACATTCTAATCATTGAACCATTTGTGTACTTTCAAAAATGATTGTCTTGTTTCTTGTAAGAGCACACGGTCAAGGTTGTTGTTCCACTGCTTGCATCGTTTATTGGCTTGACCATTTCATACATATTCATGAGACGAAGGCGCATAAAACGTTTGCTATCTACATAGAGAGACTATCTAAATTTGCTATTTTATTTTGTTCTACTACTATGTGCATCGGTTTTAAATGGAAGGCTCACATGAAACATTCAATTTTGGTAAAGGGTCTCAGGATAAGGATAAGATGAATGTGAAGGAAGATGAAGCCATAGTTTGGGCGCTAGAAGGAAGGAGTTTATAATTCACAACTTATGACTTTTTACATGTATTAGAGGCTACAGATAACTTCTCAGAAGAAAACAAACTCGGGCAAGGTGGCTTTGGTCATGTATACAAGGTAACTGTGTAGCCATACCATTATGAGTGCACATAATTTGACAGAAACATGGAACCATAATGATAAATATATATAGTCTACAATCTGATGAAATTGTGCTTTTTCTCGCTGATGCAAAAGATTGAACTTCTCTGTAGGGTTGGTTTCCTGATGGATCAGACATAGCAGTAAAGAGACTTGCTTCACATTCAGGCCAAGGTTTCAACCAGTTTAAAAATGAAGTACAACTCATAGCCAAGCTCCAGCACACTAATCTAGCTAGGCTTCTGGGATGCTGTTCTCAATATGAAGAGAAGATATTTTTGGTACAAAATTGGAACAATACAAAGAAGATTAGCATGGCCCCTACGCAAGGATGACACGCACAAATCGAGAAATAGTCCAAAAAAAAACCATAACATAAATTCTGAGTGCTAAGTCTTCTTTTCTGATACATCTATTCTTTATTAATTTGCAAATGATACAAGAAGTGCTTTACTGTATTGGATCAGACGCCTAGCAATAATAAATGGGATAGCACAAGGACTTCTGTATTTGCATAGGCACTCTCGGTTACGTGCCATCCATAGAGATCTTAAAGCAAATGATATTCTCTTGGCCCATGAAATGAATCCTAAAATTTCAGATTTTGGCCAGGCTTGCAAAAATCTTTAGCACAAATGATACTGAAGTAAACACGGAAAGAATCGTTGGGACATAGTAAGATGTCTTACGAATTGTTCACTCGAATTATATTAGAAAGCTATTTTGTTACAGAACATTTCAGCAAAGTTTGTTACATCCATCTTTTCAGTGGTTATATGTCTCCTGAGTATGCACCAGAGGGCCTCTTCTCAATGAAATCCGATGTATTCAGCTTCGGTGTGCTAACACTTGAGATAGTCAGTGGAAAAAGATCATCAGGCCTTCATAGATATGGAGATTTCATCAACCTTCTTGGACATGTGAGTCTTCTATGTCCAGTTAATTATACTACGTGTAAAAGTAATCTCTCTCTCTCTCTATCTCTCTCTAGTCGCTCAACAAAAGTGGTACAACTTTTTAACCACACAGATGTGTTAATGGCATCCACTCACTACACCAGCATATATACTGTTCCATGATTTCTGTATTTTCACTATTTTCACGAGAGTGCAAAAGCACTAGCTGTATTTTTTTTATATGCACATAACTTTATTTGTTAAGTATGCGACATTCTCCATTCTCCATTCAGGCATGGCAGTTGTGGAAAGATGAAAAATGGCTTCAAATTGTGGATACATCATTAACTGTCGAGTGTCATACATTAGGGATATTAACGTCGCCTTGCTGTGTGTGCAAGAGAATGCAGCTGATCGACCCAACATGTCAGATGTGGTTGCTATGCTAAGCAGTAAAAGCATGACCTTGCCAGAACCTAAGCACCCAGCATATTTCTACATAAGGGTGACAGAGGACGAGACCTCAATAGTCACTGATCTGCCATCTCGTGTTAATGATATCACAACGACTCTTTACATGGCAGATAGCTTCCTAATTTTCTTTGTCAAAGTTTCTGTATTTGCTGTGTATGCGGACGAATTTTTCTATCTTCTTAAGTCCAAAATTGTGAGTTACTAAACGACAAAAAACAATGTCAGTCGCTTGGTTATGATAGGCAGCTGAAATGCAAATAATTAACCATGTCCAGAAGTCGTCATCCACATAAATAAGCAGCAATAGGATCCACTTGTCTTGTTATGAAAAGATAGTGATTCATAGCTTGCCTCGCTATGTAAGGCCATGGTTGTCATGTGGAATATGTAATTATCTCCCATCAGATGAACTTGTAGGTATTAAGATATTATTACCTATTTCCTTCCAAAATTAGGGAATTGTTTACAATGTTCAATGAATGGAAGACCATGTCGAAGAGTTGTCTCCACGTCTTCAAGACCATATTGCTTCAACCGGTAGTGATATCTGCCCTCACTAACAGTTTAAACCCAATTATTAACCGAATCTTAGCCTCACGACCTAGCAGCGAAGTGTAATCACTGTTTGGCTCCAGCATAACTACCATTGATGGTCCAATGGTGATTGACTGTTCTGTAGTAGTGTGGCAAGCTCATGAGTAAATGATTTGGAGCCTGCCTAGTTTAGTTTAGAGCACGGATCGACTGTAGTAGCAAAATATATATATATATGCTTCCCTCTTCTTTCCTAAAGTTGAGGATCTCAATAAGCTTTCACCACGTACTGTGGCTATCAGGCTATGGATGCTCAATAGAGAAATTATGGCATTGAATATATATAAGCAATTTGTTCCATGCAACATGAATTTATCCTTGAATTACATATTTCAATGAATTATACCACCTAAAATTATATTATACTAAACCCATACAAGACCATGCAAGGGTTGATATATGGAACAACGACACTACTGAACAGTTATGGCTACCTTGAGCGGCATTTGTCCCGATCGGTTGGCATGACAGTGCCGTTACTGGGGAAGAAGAAGCGGAGGCGGCAGGAGATGCGCATCCAAAACCGGAGGTTGGCAAAGACTCCCACCTTCCACCGCGTGCGCGCCTTGCCGAACAGGTCGAACGGCACCACGCCCGCCTTGAGCGCCTCGTCCATTGCCTGCATCCCGGCAGCATCCAGCGCCCGCCCCGCCGACACGACACGGTACAGCAGCGGCAGCGAGCTCTCTCGCGGCACCACGAACGGCTGCGCCCGCAGGAGCGCCACGTCGGCGCCGTGGAACCCCAGGACGAGGTCCATGCTGGAGAAGGAGGCGTCGGTCTTGGAGTTGTTGTTCACGGCCAGAACGGTGATGGACGCCTGAAGGTAGTCTATGGCGCCGTCCTGGCCGTACTCCAGCCGTTCCAGGTGCGCGTCGGAGACCGCCAGGTACGGCATGCTGGGCCTGTAGAGGAGGTACACGGCGAACACCGCGACGCCGGCCAGGATGACGCCGACGGCCAGCGCCGTGCACGCGAGGACCGTCGCCCACGCCCAGCCGGAGCTGCTGCGCTCACGCGACCCCGCCCATATCCTCGAGGTCCCCCGTTGCTCCGGTGACCGTTGCGGCACCCATGTCCTCTTGACCATCTCTGCCTCCGCCTGGACGTCGTCGTCCACCGATGGCGGCAGCTTGTCGGGGTCCTCCTCAAACTTGCTTGCCTGATCCATGTACGTTTCCATGCGCTCCGTGGCGAATATCCGTACGCTGACGTCGTGCCTCCCCGCGTAGCGCTGGGTAAGGTGCGACCTCACGGACGCCAGCAGGCAGGCGAGGAGCTCCTTCCACGTTGTCAGCGTGAGGAGCTTCTCCAGCTCGGCCTTGAGGATGGCGAACAAAGGGTGCGACGACGGCTCAGCGTCCAGTGCCACCTGAGCCTCCAGCAACTTGCGGCGAGCGCCGTGCAGGTCCTCGTTCATCCCACTTGCCTCCTCCAATATCTTTGAATGGCGGCGACGGACCAGCTCGGCCTTCACCTCCAGTGTCTTGGCGTACGGGCTGGCAGATCCGGTGCGGCGTATAAAGCATCTCAGGCGATCGCGAGGGGAGTAGTAGACTCTTCCTTGCGTACTGGAGGCACGGGGTTTACGTTATTCATCATATCATAAACAAAATTTATCGAGGTCACAGATAATCCGGACAAACAGGGTACATGTATCGGAAATATCGAACAAATTAAATTCAAATACAAGTTCAATTCAATTTAAATTACTAGGAGTCAGGACTACTATTACTATTACTAGAGTACTATCCCATCAACCAGTGCTCTCGCACGGGCTAGAATTTTAAAAGATATAAGTGTTACTTAACTTAATACTTAATACATAAGACTAATCAAGAATTATTTATATTAAATCGTATGCTTTTTCTCTTTGTTCATTTGTTCATTTTCTAACATAATAGATACTCGTAGTCTATATCCAGTTATCATAAGTTTCTTAATATTTTGTTTTCAAGGGCTCATCTATACTTTTTTTCATTTATATTCACATTTTTTCTTTGCAAGGTACCTTTGTGTATTTTAAATATGCAATTAGCTGATACCTTACCATCAACTATTGTGGCTCTTGTTGCATTATATATCTTATGAAATCATGAATCTGAATTTTAATTTTTCAAATTTTATTTTTATGGACTGCTACAGATTATTTTTATCCTCAAGTTAAGTTAAAACTCTTGTGCTTATTGTATCTTTTATTAACTCTATGTTTGCACTTTTTAAGAAAAAAATTTAGGTCATATAGTACATTCTTAAATACTACAGTATCATAAGAAATCTTTTCGAACTTGCACCGTGTCACTTAACATAAGTGATAGATCTTGAAGCGAGACCTCAGATGGGAGTAGCAGTGCTAATCTCATTAGAATTTTAATACTGAGGCGTTGTAATAATCATTTTTTTACTCTAAAGTAATCTTAGAGGGCTGGAAAATTATAGAGCCACCAGTGGTCTCCCATGATTCGTAAGACGATTGAATTTTCATATCAAGAAATTATATGTGTAATTATAGTTATATTATCAATTTGACGTGTCAAACATTTTAGTTAAAATATATAAATATATCAAAAGTAACAACCTATATAAATTGTATGTCATAGTTATTAATATGGTTTTAAATAATTTGTATCATTAGTTATGAGTTTTGAAGGAAATATTTTTTATATGATGAAACATAACATATATATTTATCACTTGTGCCTGGTGACATGACGTGTATGCTTACTTTAATCAAATCTTAATATATTAATATTGGTTATTGGTAGAAGTGGGTATATATACTCTATTATTGTTATCTAAACAATAATTGACAATTTAGATGTAGATTTAAGGGGATATTTATTTTTTCTAACAATGAGATGAAGACTAGATTACGTAAACTATCTATGAATCGTAATAGGAGAATATGGGTAACTAGATGCAAATTTAGGTCTACTTTAGATCATATTTCTTAATGACATAGGTAAGTAATTTAAACATAGAGTCATTGGTTACTTTATGTTGTTTTACGCAATAGAAGAGGAGGGTAATTATTTAAAAAATAGAATAGATCCAATAGCTATCATTATCAATGGTGAATAGGTTATACTTCATGGAGTATTAATACAAATTAATGTCAATTGCGAGTGTTATTGCTATGTGGTTTGTTAAAGGAACATTTTTCATGCTTAATAAGCTATTAAAATAAATATTTATCTTAATATATACAAGTTTACTTGGTATGCATGCTGAAACATAGCATTATGGTTATTTAATTTCATATTTGCAGAAGTCTATAATTTCATATATATATATATATATATATATATATATATATATATATTACTATTTACATGTAGATTTGAGAGATATCTTTGTTTATGTTTATAACGGCCAAGTAGATACAAATATCGAGGTACTACTTTATACTATCTTTTATAATGACATACATGGATAGGTTGAATCCAAATTTAAGAGGTTACTTTGCATTATCCTTTATAATGATAAAGATGGATAATTTGTAAAACAATTAGGAGGTCTTTCAAATTATCATTCATAATGGTAGATTGGGTAATTTAGATGTAAAGTTAGAGGGTTATTTTAAATTATCTTTCATAATGGCAAAATTAAGTAATTTAGATACAATGATGTGGGATTAATTTGAATTATCTTTCATAATGATATATATGTATAATTTGTATAGAAATTTAGGGGTTATTTTGAATTATCTTGTGTAATAGCATAGGCAGTTAATTTAGATGCAAAATTAGAGATTTTTTTTTTTAATTTTTATAATGATAATGGTGGGTAATTTTTTCTATAAATTACAATAGATTCAATGGCCACTACGAGCGAGACTGGATGTTTCTGATTATGTTATGAAAATTTCTAAAAAAAAAATTTCTAGCGTATCTGGTGAATATTAACGTGTTGCGTCCGTTGGGGCCTCTACGTAGTGATAGAAAGATAGTAAGATAGTATGTGCTACCTGTAGGAGCATTGAGCTGTACTCTCGTTGGACTGCAGGGAGAAGGAGGTCAACCATAACCTTGCGCACTTCCCCGCTGTAGAGATAGCCGAATGTTACTGTGACCGAGCGGGCACGGTTGTCGGTGTCCTTGGGGTAGCACCCGGCGTCCACCCTGTTGTCGTCTATCCTGGAGTGGCCTGTGGTTTCCCACACGGTGAGCTGGAGGTCCTGGACCACGACGCTGAGGAGGCCGGCCATGATCTGCGAGAAATGAACGGCAAGGCTCTCCCCGTCCCCGACGTCATAGAACGTTCCTCCATGGCTGTTTCTCGCAATCGCCTCCAGCACCTGAGCGGCCGCAACACGCGTTAGAATAGGCACTACGCAGTCGCAGTCGTGCACGTCAATAAACTTAAATAGTGTGGATGCATGGAGACGGATATATATGCATGCGTGCATGTACCTTGGAGTCCTGGTCTGCACCAAAACCGAACGTGTAGACAGCCCCCACATCGTCGTCAATTGGGACAACAGTAGCATCGCCAGGGCCCTGCTGGCCATCGGACATGAGAACGATGGCGGCCACGCGGCGGCCCCCTTTGTGCTGGCGGCCGCCGAGCACCTTGAGGCCGGTCTCGAGGCCGGCCTCCATGTTGGTGGATCCGCTGGCATTCAGACGATTTTCGACCATGTCCGTCAGCTCTGCCTTGGTGGCCTCCGTCATGGAGCGCAGGTGGAACAGCCTCTTGGCCTCGGTGGAGAAGGAGACGATGGAGAGGCGGTCTATGGGGCTGAGCTTGCTGATGACAAACTTCATGGCCGTCTTCAGCTTCTCCAGCTTCCAGCCCCGCATGCTTCCACTGACGTCCAGGACAGCCACGAGGTCCAGCCCGGATCGTTCGGCAGTGGAAGATGTGTCGGTGAGCTCCAGCAGCACCTGCTGCCTGTTCTCCTCCAGTGGCGCTTTGTCGTTGCAATGAGCCACCAGCCGCACTCTTTCGGCGTTGCCCAGCCTTGGCGGCCCTGCAGCTGCCCCTGCATGCATTAGACAGACGATTGTCGATCGATACCGGCCAACGATACGTACGGGTTCATCCGAACCTTGTCTTGCATATATATGCATTTCTTAGCTACTAGGGATCAATATGAATGACGAACTGGTTTTCCACATTTTTTTTTACTCATATAAGAATTAATTGGGCGAAATTGTAGGACCTGCTGACGAATTTCCAGGAGGTTGCTCAACATCGTTGTCGGACATTCCGGTTGGACCCAAAGAAGAAGCGCCCCGCCGGCACTTGCTAGCTCGCTGATATAACGATATGTAGATATACTACGAGTTACATAGATATATATAGAAGGAGCCTCATCAGCCTAGGGGGAATGAAATCGCGCAAAGGGCATGGAATGTAGGAGGGTGTGGAACAACGGTTTGGTATCTTCTTTGCTCTCCCTCGCAGCATCCTATGAAAACAGGACCAAGCAAAGCAAGGGATAAATTAAAAGCGGCCTAGCTCCCGTTTCATTATCTTCTGTCTTCTCCACGCAACAGCCCCTGGCTGCTCGCCTCATGCATCTCCTTTGGCGCCGTCGTTGCTCGAGCTCTCGCCGTGCGAGATTGGCACTGTGTAGACACAGTCCAGGGCGGAGCTCGCTGGCCTCCACGGCGTCCCCGCTCGCCATCCACGATGCCACCAACCTACTAACGGTGGAGACGATGAGGATCTTGTGCGACGCCGGCGATGGGTCCTCGCATAGCAGGATTAAGGTGAGCCGTTTCAGTATGGTTGTGGTCTTCGGCGTCCGAGCTCCAGGTCCCCTTCTCGTCACCCTCTCCACCCCCAGCCAGTGCTTCTAGTAGGCTCCTCTCATGCACGCTGGATCTGGTAGGGGACACCGAGGGTGAGGCCAGAACGGTTGGGCCATGGCACAGATCCATGAGCCAGTGGAACTTTGACATAAACTTTAGGACATGCTGATGAATATGAAAGAGGAGCCTCATCATCATGGATGGACATTCCGATTGACCAAAACACGGCCGGCCTGGAACTTCATAGCTTACTGATATATAGTAATATGTACTAGTAGGTTAATAAGATACACGTGCTACTAATCAAAATGAGCGTAGCTTAATCCATAATTTAACGGTGCCATTTTTAGGGGTAGGCGATGTGTCCATATATAATCAACGAGGTGCCTGTTGTGATTTCGTAAATCTCGAGATCTATGAGTCCAACCCAATCTTTTCAAGGAGCTCATAGAATAGGGTGTGCGCGTGCGCTCATAGCGATAAGTATGCGTATATAGAATAATGGTCCTAGTAAATTCCTAATGTATGATTCATGGTTAAGGTTTTAGGAAGCCACGGTAGGGGATGAGTTTTGGTATCTTCTTTGCTCTACCAGGTAGCATCCTTTTGGAAACACTGCCAAGCAAGGTATGAAGCAGGCATACATCAGACTCCATGTAAGAGATGTGCAAAAGAATTATCATCAGTTATTATGTGGTGCAGAGGATTATAATCAAGAGATATTTTGCAGAGGTAGCGTCTGAGGGAGTGGCTGGTCTGGAGAGGCCAATATATGGGCCTTGGGCCTACATTTACACAGCCTGTTGTTTTACATGGCCCCTCTAAAAATAGATTTTCAGGGGATGTCCATGACTCTATCTGTAAATAAAAATAGAAGTCTCCTAAAATCATTTTTTTATGTGTTGACTGATTAAACACAAATGAGGTGATCCAAAAATACACACAAATGAGGTGACTCTTTTCTACTTGACCCAGTCTCCACTTTATATAACCAATCTTGCTGTTGGAATTGAAACCATAAGCAGCTTTGTCAACGTGCATTATGAAATTGATGCAACTTTCATATGCATGTATAGGCTTGTAAATTTCAATTACAACAGCATTGATGAAGTGCATTTCATCTAGATTTCTTCTTTCAAAGATACTACTTTAAAAATAAGGGACTAGCATACAGCAAAATTCTATGAAGATGTGTTTTACAGACCATTATGCAAAGTTTCATGTGCCATTCTTATTGAAGTGAAATGTGGTTTCCGCAGTTTATTCAGCTTCCTCCAACATCGATAGTTTGGAACATCAATGAAGCTTGCTGGAAGAAGGAAGGGTGTATCAATGAACAGAAAATTGCCTTCTATATGTCAAAACTTCTCAATATTCACTCCCTTCAATTTTCATGTAAGCATAGGTTGAGCAAACAAAGCTTCGAGTCTTTATGTAATGATGAATAGAATGTCTCGAGCCTTTTCCTTAGTTCTGCAATAATATATATAACAGTTCTTGTAGTGTGCGTTGTGTGCTAAATCATGAATTATACATGTGACCTTGAAAACATAAATGATGAGTACCTCTTGCACTATGTGTTCAACAATCCATAGGTAAGCTGACATGTCCTTTAGTTGATATAGCAGCTGTGGTTGTTTTTTTTTCTATCAATCATCTAGGACAAAATATGTTGCTTAAAAAATTGTATCAAACTACAAAGTTTTATGGCAATCGTTCTTAGGACATTGAAAAAACATGAATCTTTCTCAATACTACTAAAGAGATTATTTATAGAGGCACCATAATTTTCTTAAAAAATGATTGTCATTCCAGTCAGCCCTAAAAATAGTTTGTGCAATGGACCGTCCCTGAAAATCAATTTCTACATATAGGATGCTATCCGTTTGTATTCAATTTGCAAATCTTTATTTAGGCCTCCAAATTATCTTAAATAAAAGGGTTTAAACTACAAAGTTTTAGATCTTGTCTAGTATAATTTTCGTAGTGCATGCCGCCATCCGAGGTCCTTTGAACAGGTAAATTTGAATTTAAAATGTACATTTGGGCCATTAAACAATCCCAAATTGAAAACTATCAACTACTATGTTTAAACTGGTCTAGATATACAATGTTGATATAAAATTTGTCTCCATCCAAATTCAAATGAAAAAAGTATGATTTTTTCTGTACGAACCACCCCTAAAATTTGAATTTTAAGGGTTGTCCATCTATAGAACTATTTTAGGAACGGTAGGTATTACAACTGTTTACAAAAAATTAATAGCTCTATTCTGAAATGCGAGTTCTTTTGGTTTTGTCATTTGTTAAATTTCCCTAACTTTGACAAGATTTATAAAAATAATAGGTCCATATACAATATCAATTAGTTTCATCAAACCCACCACGAAATATATCGTAATAGTGCATTTGTTTGGTATTTTATATGTTAATATATTTCCATTAAACTACATCAAAGTTAGAGAAATTTTAATCCCACAATTTTGCTTGCTTGATCTGATAATATGGTTTGCCTATAGTAGAGAAGTAAAAGATAATGTGAGTTCTGTAGAGCAAAGATTTAAAAGATCATCATCTCAAAAATGGCCAGCTGCTAGGAAGTTTTCAGATGATGTGGGATTTTATTTTATCATTTCACAGCACAGATAATACTTGTGAAAGATATGCACAAAACAAATGGTTATGTGCCCAGCAGGCCTGCAGCACTATGTGATTTGCATATTTTCATCTGTTGTGCTGCCAAATTGAAGTGATTTTTGAGCCTAGCCATTTTCCTAGCATTTCTAATCATTGTGATGATCAGGTACTGCAATCTTGGTGACCTGCCGTGTGTGGCACAACCTATTGAAACTTGTCAAATAATGTCTTCAGTTTCCACCACCATCTTGACTATGTATCTTTGTTGGCTGGTCTAACTAAATCTATAAAGACGTTTGTTGTTTCATCATGTAGTCTTCGCAGATTTGCAATAGCACCATGCGATTTGCCTATTTCCTTTAGTGCTGCCAAACCAAAGTGATATGTCAGCTTAGACCATTTCCCAATGGACACCTAATCATTGTGGTGATCAGTTACTATAATCATGGTGTTCTATCGTAGATGGCACAAGCTATTGAAAATCATAAAATTATATGCACTCTTCAGTTTTCACCACCATCTTAAACTATGAGTCTTTGTTGAGTCGTCTAATTCTATGGAAACATTTGTTGTTTCTTCGTATGCAATCTTTGCAGAGGATCTGGGGATAGATGCACAGCTACCAATGCTCATTTATATATTGACAAATGGCCAATGCTATTTAACTATATCTTGGGAGGAGGTATTTGTTACTAGAAAAGAAATGCGATACAGACTTAAGTTCTTACTTTCCACCACCATCTTATGACGAAAACATTTGCTGTGTTTCTTCATTCTAGGAGATTTCAGACAGAATACAGAGCTACCGATGCACAATGATTGATAGATGGCCATCAATATTTGTGCAAAGGAGTCTCTTAATAGAAAAGTTACGCGAAACTGACTTGGAGTTCACACTTTTGGGACACGAACATGTGGCTGGTCATCCTTTTTCGTCAAGTTGCAAAACCAATGAACTGAAAAATCATGCATCGGTTGCCTCTCTCACTCGAAATTTCATGCGAGAGTTCTTGGAAACCAACAATCCATAAGATCCATGCTACCTATATTGAGGTGCAGTCTGCTACTGCAGTCCAGTTTTAATTTATGAAGATAGGGACAAGTGGGCCAGTCTGCATTGTTGGCACAACCTGTTTACTGACCGGTGAGCTGCAGCACGTACTCTAACAAAAACAAACTGTGGGCCCCTATCATGGCCAGGCACGCACATATGGGCCCCTATCATGCACCAGAAACTGTGTCATGCCAATTTTTATTTGCCAACAAAACTTGGTACTAGAGGTTCTGTTTTGACCACTTAATTTAATAACTCTCGTATAGATCCACGGTACATATGTTCCAGCACCGTTTTTACATATTTGGCAGCTTATGTCATATGTAATTAGCTACTTATGTATTGTCCACATAGCAGTTTATTATGTTGATACTACAACTGCATTTAAGCTAATAAGTCCATGATACATAGTATCTCTATAATTGTTGCAATTTATGTTGATAGTTGCAATATTAACATTCTTCAGTTTGGATGCGGTATAATATAGCCCTTGTATATAGGGGTCATCATGGGTTATGATTAGGGGTTACACAAGTTTTGTGTTTAGGGTTTTGTTGTTCTATCCATTCTTCGCACAACCTTCAACTTTTAGTTTTCTTCACCACCGACCCCGTGTATTAGACCATTTTAATTAGGTGTCATGAAGACTTTGACTTTCGGGTTTGTGGGGTTATTACCTTAATGTTTGTATGGATTGCATCTTGAAGTTTTCATACTATGGACCTCGTATACTTGACCTTTCTGTTTGGGGGTCCGTACGGGTTGTAACTAGGGATCAACATAGAATGTGATCAGGGGTGGTGCAAGGGCTTTGAAACCGTCAGCAGGGTTGTGATTAGGCATAGGGGATGTGGTTCAGGATTGTGGGTTCTGACCCCATCATCTACATGCATGGATCGTAACTTTTATTGGAAAATCAATTTTTAACACTTTGATGAGACAACGGAGGTGAAACATGTAAGTCAATTTCCTTTTTCATAAACATAAAAGGTATATTCAACTTTGAACTCAAATATAAATCAATTTAAGATCCTAACAGCTCATTTAATTTGTAGATGCAAACTATAGCTCTTCTAGAAAAATAAACAATCCATTTTTCTGAGACGTACACCTTGCTGTTAATCAAGTTCAAGTTCAATGAGAATGCAACGGAGAATGGGCATGTTACATCAACCAATTTAAATTAAACAAAACTAAAACTATGACTCAAATAGAACACGAACAAACATGAATAGTGCTATCATCACGAACTTGCTCAATAATGATTGTCAAAGTCTTCCTTTCCATCTTAGCAACAAAACCCTTTACTTCAAAAGGGTTGGGTTCTCCAATAGTAAATGGTGAAAGAATGTATGAAAAACATGTGTAGACCTGTACAATGCAAAGCTTCCTCTGTAATTTGCTACTTTCTTCTTAGTTTCCTCTAACATCTCAATTTTCTATCTTAACAATGTTGTCCCCATATGTGTGGTCTCAACTATAAAATCTTTTATATAGCTATCACCTCAATGTTGTCTCAACTATAAACTCTTTTATATAGCTATCAACCTCAATGTTCACATAATGAGTTTCTATAGATCGATGCATGCAAATGATGTTTCATGTTCACGCTAATGATGTTTCATGTTCATCCATGCAGACTAGGCATGAGAAATAACAATACTCAGTAGTTAGTTCAACAAATGCATACCTGGTTTCTTCAGCTATTTAAGGCATGAAGCAGATATCACAAGTTTGTAGCCCTAAGTTGGATACATCATACATTCCTAGCCCTGAGATTTCTTTTTTGAGGGAAACAAGAGGGGTTGCCCCCCTACTGAACTTTATTAAAATTTAAATGCCCAAATCTCAAAGTACAGCTCATGACACAAAGAATGAAACAAAGAAAATAAGCAAAATTACACAAAGTTGTTTAGCCATAATTGTAACTGAAGGCCTATATCTCCCTTAGCTCTGAGCTTAACCCAAGCTAACTCCTGCTTGAAAACCAGCTTGCAAGCTTGCACAAAGTGATGATGATTCCTCAAGATGACATCATTACTGGTAGACCAGATGGCCTAGAACATTGCAACAATTACTTCCATGAAGAAGGGCCTCTTGATTTGAGTTTTAAACAAAGGAATTGAGTCTAACATGTTTCCTTGAATTAGATGTGCTAGTCCTAGCAAATTCCAGCAAGTCATGGCAAAAGGACAGTCCATGAAGAGATGATGAAGAGATTCCTCTGCATCTAGGTGACAAAGCACACAGTTGTAACTTTGTAATTCCATATTTTTTCCTTTTCAAAAGCTCTCTAGTACTAATTTTGTCCTTTATGGCTAACCAGAAGAAGACTTTCCTTTTTGGAAAACAATTCGAGTTCCATAGCCAATTCGAGTTCCTAGCCCTAAGATTTAAACAGATAGTCTCAATGGGTCATTTTTTTCAATCATTCGAGGTCATGATTGGTCATGCAATAGAGGCTTCAAAGGGATCCATGGATTATAATGTATTTCTCATCTGGAGTTAATTCATTACCATACTTCTATAAGTCAAACTGCCTTTTTTTTACTAACACAAAAGGTATATTTAGCTTTGAACTCAAGTACAGATCCATTTGTGATCCTAGCAGCTCATCAGATTTGGAAATGAAATACAAACTTGTGGAAAAAACAAGACATGAAGGGATGAACTTATTCTCCATCACTTCTATACACTATGATAAGTTGATAACCCACCTAATTAACAAACTTCTGAACAAGTGTGGAACATGAGAATTTGTGTGCAGCTGGTACCTACATATATATGTCAACACCAGAAGCCAATTGCACATCAACTTAGGAAAATGTCACCTTCCTTTGCCTTTGCATTGTTAGTCATGATGCCTGTTTGCATTTCTCCTTCACCTGTCATGACGATGATGATGGTTGGACCAGGCACCGAAAACATGGTGACTGATATGCCTAGCTAGAGGTAGCTGTAAGTAGTGGTCAACTTCAAATTTGTCACTACATGGGATGTAACGAGTCACATATGGCTATATAGGCATTCCTTGCGAGGATTTCGGAAAGACCGCATGTACAAAATCAAAACCTTATTACTCTAGATATGTGGCATGATGTTTCAGAAGATATGTAAATTACATGTGAAAAGGAACATCATTCATTAGACTATCTTAACTAGATTGATTGTAATCAAACTCCACATGTTTTGAGCAGTCACATTCATCCTAAAATGACCAGTAATAATAGGGGACTATATAAGCTTGGTAGTGATAATAAATAGAGAATGGAAACAAATGGAGGGAGTAAAACAATTGACCTGATTATATGTCAACATCGAGCAAAGAGTTTGCACGTCTCTTTATTTTGGAGTTTGACCTACAAGGACAACATTGTCTGAAGTGGCCAAGCATTCGATGCACTCCAAGGTATGCATGAGGTTCGTTCACACTTACATAAAGTGCTTCACCATGATTGAGCTTAACAAAACTAAGGAAGAACACTTTGCCGTAACACCAAAGATCTCCAGGTACTTTGCTTCTCCAATGACAAAACAAGTTGCTCCTTCTTTGTTAAACTTCTTTTTTTTTAGATAAAGGATAGTTTATATCCGGCTTCATCTACCGAGGTAGAATCAGGCCCATTATTACAAAGTTCACAAAGACACCACTTTCAAGGTTGAGAAGCTCACATCCGGACTTTGGGAAACAAAACATGAAGAGAAGTCTTGACTAAGAAAGACCAAAAAACCTAGTAGATAACCATCCACTTTGGAACTAAAGAAATGCAGGGCTGAAGTCTCCAAATGCTGCCCAAAGAATGGTCACCGGTCCCGTAGATCATCACGCCACATTGCGGTCTTGCCCACTACAGTAGCCAATGGGTTCCCCTGAAGAGCACCTCGCAAAAAAGTTTTTGGTCCGCATTTGTCAAAAACCACTTCATTTCTTGTTAACCAAATTGTCCAACATAAAGCCATTGCATGTCGTTAATAACAATGAGTTATAAATAACATCACCCATCTTAGACCAAGTAACAAATAAATCGTCTATGTTGAGAGGAGGTGCTATTCCAAATAATAAGTGTACAGCGCGCCACAGAAATTTGGCATAAGCACATTCGAAAAAAATGTGGTGAATAGTCTCTGTAGAGTGACAAAAGCAACAACTTTTGTCACCATTCCAGTTACGTCTTGCAAGGTTATCTTTGGTTAGGATTACACCTCTTTTTAGGTACCACAAGAATATCTTTATTCTTGTAGGAATCTTGATCTGCCATAAATCTTGTGACACTCTGACACCATTGTTAATTAACTTGGCATACATAGATTTAACCGAGAAGGTACCTGATGAATGTAAAGCCCAAACAAATGTGTCTCTTTCCCCCAGTAAGTTCACATCTTGTATAGAAGCAACAATTCTAAGCCAGTCCCTTAGATTTCTACTCACTAAATTGCGGCGAAAGGAAATGTTAAGTGGGACTGAAGCAAGTACTCTTGCCACCGAATCTTGTTTTCTTCTCACAATATTGAACAACGCAGGAAATCTATCATTTAGTGGCTGGTCACCCAACCAAGCATCAATCCAAAAACGAGTTTGTGATCCGTCTTTTACTCTGAATGAACCCAAACCCATGAAAGTATCTTTAACATTCATCAAGCCTTTCCAGAAATGAGAGTCAGTTGGCTTTTTAGTACAACTCCCTAGAGTCTTATCTTTTATGTATTTATTCCTCAATAATTCTTGCCACATGCCATCCTCATTTAGCAATTTGAAAAGCCATTTACTTAACAGACATCTGTTATGTAAGTCCAAATTTTGAATACCTAAGCCACCTTGGATTTTTGGTTGGCACAAAATTTCCCATTTAGCCAGCCTATATTTGCGCTTGTGTTGGTCATTTTGCCAGTAGAATCTTGATCTTAAACAGTCAATCTTTTCCAAAACTCCTTTTGGGTGTTCGAAAAATGACATCATAAACATCGGTAAGCTAGAGAGCACCGAGTTTATTAAAACCAAGCGACCTCCTACCGAAAGCAACGTGCCTTTCCAACCACTAAGCTTCTTCTCAATTCTATTTTCGATTGTCTGCCAATCTTTATTACTCAACTTCCTAGTGTGTATAGGTAAACCAAGGTAACGGAAAGGAAACTTACCCACCCCACATCCAAACAGCTGCGAGTAAAACACCTTATGATCCTTTGCCTTACCAAAGCAAAAGATCTCACTCTTGTGAAAATTAATTTTAAGCCCTGAGAGTTGCTCAAAAGTACTTAAAATTAACTTCATGTTTCTCGCTCTTTCAACATCATGGCTCATAAATATTACTGTGTCGTCCGCATATTGGAGGATGGACAAGCCATCTTGGACAAGGTGAGGTAAGACCCCTTCTACCTAACCTGCTTCCTTTGCTCTAGCAATCAGTATAGCCAGCATATCTACCACTATATTAAATAGTATTGGAGACATTGGGTCACCTTGCCTTAAACCTTTTTTCGTTTGGAAGTATGAACCAAGTTGATCGTTCACCTTAATATTTACATTTCCTCCTTGTGTGAACTGCTTCACCCAAGAGCACCATTTTTGTGAGAAACCTTTCATCCTTAAAGTTTGTTGTAGAAAGCTCCATTTTACTTTATCATATGCCTTTTCAAAGTCTATCTTGAAAATTATCCCATCTTGTTTTTTCGAGTGAAGTTCATGTATTGTCTCGTGGATTATTACTACGCCTTCCATAATGTTTCTACCTGGAAGGAATGTTGTTTGTGTTGGTCTAATAATCTTCTGGGCAACAGTAGATAATCTATTAGTTGCAACTTTGGTAAAGATTTTAAAAGAAACATTCAACAAACATATTGGTCTATATTGTTGAATCACTTTCGCATCTTTCTTTTTTGGTAGCAAAATTATCGTTCCAAAGTTGAGACTATTCAAAGGCAAGGTTCCCTCATGGAATTCCATAAACATAGCCATCAGATCATCTTTTAATAAGTCCCAGAAGACCTGATAAAACTCTGGTGGAAAACCATCTGGGCATGGTGCCTTATTATGCTCCATTTGGAACACTGCTGTCCTTACTTCTGATTCTGAGAAGGCATCTGTCAAGTGCTCATTTTCCAGTTCGGAGACTTGTGGAATGTCATGAACATAGTGTTCATCTAACTCAATAAAAGAATTCTCCGGAGGACCAAAAAGACTCTTGTAATAATTGGTAATATGCTGCTTCAACTGAGCATCACCATCTATTACAGTGTGACCGTCCTCCAACTGGAAAATACGAGTTTTCCGATGTCTTCCATTAGCCAACAAATGGTAATATTTTGTGTTAGCATCACCCTCCAGTAGTTGCTTAACCTTTGCCCCTTGGTACCATTTGAGTTCCTCTTCTCGAAGTATTTCAGCGAGACTTTCATTTAACACGTGTTTTAAGTTTAGTTCCGACTCATCAAGCAAAGAGTTCTCTGCCTTTTTATCTAGCTCATCGAGTTTGTTTAACAAGGTCTTCTTTTCTTTCTTGTAGGCACCACTCACATTTTTTGCCCGTCCTCTGAGGTATTGGCGGAGCTTTCTGATTTTCGCTTGCCACCTCTCTAGGGGGCTGTCCTCGACGAGCACACTATGCCACACATCTCTCACCATGTCACAAAATCCATCCCTGAGCAACCAACCCAATTCGAACTTAAACTGTAGCTGGTAAGCCGGAGATGGGCTATTTATGCTACAAAACAGTGGAGTGTGATCAGAAATCTCTCTGTTCAATGCTCGAACACTAGAAACAGGGTATTTGGACTCAAAATCCCTACAAACAAGAATTCTATCTAATTTCCCGAAGGTCTAATTTTGTAAATTATTCGCCCAAGTAAACTTCCTTCCTGCCATTTCTAATTCTCTAAGGTTTAAAGTATCTATTACAGCGTTGAACAGAAAAGGCCATCTATCATTATAGTTGTCATTGTTTTTCTCATCCGGTCTACGAATAATGTTAAAATCACCACCTTTAATAAGAGGTAATGTTTCTTTTGAACATACTCGGACTAGTTCGGATAAGAAATGTGATTTAAGATCCGCTTGAGCTGGGCCATACACTGAGATTAAATTGAACTTAAAATCATCCTCCTTGTGTCTCAACTTAAACCGAATTAAAAAGTCCCCCTCTTCTATTTGTTCAATGTCAAAGGTTAAGAGATTTACCCCTAGAATCATGCCACCAGACCGACCCCTTGGAGCCATGCAATGCCAAAGAAAATCTCTGCCAGAGCAGATATTATTCAAAGTGGACTGCAGAAAATTGGCTCTGCCGGTTTCCGATACAGCTATGAACTCTAGGTTCTTCTCTTTTGTTAAATCAGAAAGAAATTTATATTTTTTTGTGTCAGCAAAACCGTTGCTATTCCAGAAAATTCCTTTCATTGCGATTCTTTTTTTAGTTTTTTCTTATTGTTTTTGGACCTAGACTTCTTGAGATGTGATATGGGGGTCTGTAGACACAAAGGGTCACAGCCGCCATCACCTAGGTCTTCAGAGATTTCGGCACAAATGAGATTTAAAGCATCTAAGTCTAGGTCCTCATCTACTGAACAAACAGTTGAAGCATCCCCTAACAAAGAACTGTTATCTACTTTTAACAAGTTACTCTCAGACATTCTGGTTGATTCTATGTCTCTAAGATGTTGCAAAGACAATGTAACTTCCTGTTCATTAGCCCCAAGTGATATACCTAGTGTGCTAGTATAAGCTAGTAAAGAAGAATCATCAAAAACATCAAAAGAAAGTGGTTGTTCTTTA
This sequence comes from Miscanthus lutarioriparius, assembly GCA_904845875.1. Lineage (NCBI taxonomy): Eukaryota > Viridiplantae > Streptophyta > Magnoliopsida > Poales > Poaceae > Miscanthus > Miscanthus lutarioriparius. Next base: position 35,105,919 of record CAJGYO010000010.1, read on the forward strand.
CCTTTGATAGAAGAATCCATGTTCCTACGAGCCTTTAACTTTGTTGCCTTCTCCAACGAGTCTTGCTCTGAAGTAGGCGCGTTTCTTTTACTAGCTCTCACTAGTGACACTACCCCACCACTCAGTGATTTAGTCTTATTCAAAGTGCCAGAGTCAATCTTGGATTGCAACATGCTAGCTTTCCACTTTGCAGATCCATCTGGAGTCATCCCAGTCTAGGTAAGTAGCACCACAGGCTTAACTACATCACTTTTCCTGACAGAGTTGGAACCTTTGCCTTCCTTATCAACATGATGGGGTACCTCTGCAGTACCCATAAAAACCTCCTGGGTCCCCGCGGCTGCAAGGTCTTCCTGCTCAGTAAGAACAACAGTGGTAGCCTTACTCTTGTGTTGTCCACTCGGTGCAACTGAGGCATCAGGCTGCTTTTCATATGTTTGACCAGCTGGTGGGTCTTCCATCTTTTTACCGTCATGATCCATGTTCTCCGGCCCTTTTTCCTCTGGTGCTTTATCCTCATCCATGGTAGAGTCCATGTCAATGACTTGTGGCTCACCATCAGACATATCCTTCTCCACTCTTAATTGTAGCTCATAGACAAAGTCCCCAATGACTACATCCACAAGATCTGGGATGAGATCGGGATCTAGCACGGCTACTTTCATTCTAGCTCTGCCATACTTCTTTGTAAATTTAGTATCAACTGCTCGAGAGACACCTAGAATGGAGCCAATTGTCCAAATGATAGAGAACTCTGGCAGTTCCTTTGGTAGTCCCCGAAACTGTACCCAAACCTTATCAATCTCATATTTGAAGACATCATTTTCAGCCCCTTTCTCAAAACGAATCTTTCCTTTCACTGTTTTGGTGTCCATCGGACCCCAATTCACCATGTGATTGAGCACTTCAGCAGAAGGTAAATTAGTGGTAAAGGCATCATTGCCTTTCTCCTCAATCACCCAACTGTTTCCGGGTAGTAGTTTGTCGAGTTCTACTGCCAATTGATCTGCAGTAAGAGAACCCTCCAGAACACGTACCATAGCTGATTTATCATCTGAAACTACTTTTGGATTTTCTGCAACAGGTATAAAATAGAATCCTAGACCTTGAACAGCATAACCACATGGTATAGCAGTAGAATGAAGATTCTTCAAATTTGGGCAAACTTTTTTAACATGATCCCCATAGCAAATCTCATAGCTAAGAACTGCTGTACAAGCTGAAATTGTATGCCCTTTGGTATGGCAGCGATAACAGTAGGGTTTACCCTTGCCCTTTTGATTCCCTTTTTGGGATGACTCTGGTGCATCACACTGGATCATTGCATTGTTGGAATTTGGTGGGGCAGTGGCCGGATTGAGATCAGCTGATGCCGGTGCCGTCGTGGTCGAAGATGGTGCCCCCATGGTTGGATTGGAGGCGGTGCCTAGCGCCGCCTGCAGGTTGGCTCCATTGCCTTGCACTGTAGCCGTGCCATTCCCATGCACAGGTGCCTGGCCATGCATGCCGTGTCCCTGTACTGATGCTTAGCTCCTTGGATGCGCCTGACCATGTCCGGTGGTAGTGGTCTGGCTACCCGCTTGGGGCTGTGAGTGATGGTTGGGAGGAGGCATGGGAGGCGGCACGCCGTGGTTGGGGCCAGACGGCACCGGCTGATGGTTCTGGCCAGCGTAGCCCCAGCCCCTACCATCGTTGTTGTAGTGCCAGCCGCCTCCTCGCCCTGCCCCCTGATACCCTCCATTGAAGCCACCATAGCCATGTCCACCGTGATGACCATGGCCACCGTGACCACCATGGCCACGACCTCTCCCACGCGGCGGGAATCGACCACGTCCTCCACCTCTCCCTCCGTACCCTGGATTGAAGCCAGGATCAAAGCCCGGATTGAACCTTCCTCCGCCCCGTCCGCCGAAACCCTCCTGAGCTGCCATAGGCATTCCTTCCCAAACAACGTCGGCAAAATATTTTTTTCGTTGGCTGTGTCACATGATACGGCTTAGGGATGCGCCTTGCTTCCGCGAAGGGTGAAGTTGCGGTATGCTTTGGCGGTTGCCTCTGGGGTTTCCTAGTTCCGGTTCTCGCAAACAGACTACACAAGCCCGGCGTGGGCCCAAAGAATTTTCCAGGCCCAATAGAGATTATCTTAGGAATCTCACGCAGCTCGTGAATCTTCTCGTCCGACCTTTTCCCCGTGACGCACGCGGACGTAACTACGACCGGTAGCTCAGCTGGGTTCAAGGGAGGAAAGATCGGATCAAGATTCCGCGGATTTGAATTTTCAAATTTTTTTGAACCAGGATCAGCACCTGCCGACCCTGACCTCGCTGACGTTCTTGCCGGTCGAGATGTCGAGGGCGACCTGGAGCCTGAACTCGCCGGCGACCTCACCGGCGTTCTTGCTGGTCGAGATGTCGAGGGCGACCTGCCACTCACAGAGCCTGAACTCGCCGGCGTTTTTGCTGACCGGTACTGGTAAGTCGCTTTGGCAAAAAAGTCTCCCAAGGTTCTTGGTGGAGATACCCGAGGGGAGGGCAAAGGCCCGTGCCATGGCGTGCCAACCAATTTTTTGTGAACCAATGACGAGATCACTGACCTTGAAAGCCTGCGATCACTGGATGAAGGAATGTTACCTGATGCCAAGGCACGTTCTGCTCTTGCTAACTGATCCACCGTGAAACCTGCTTCGAGAGCATCCTTGACGAATTCAGGTGTTGAAGGCACGCTCACCTCGTGCACTGGATCTTCATCGTCGGAGTCGTCGGTATCCTCCGGCTGTGCCCAGAATCTTGACGCAATCACCTGCGCTGGTGAAGATGGATTGCCACTGCCTTGTACGCCATGAACGGGCTTTGGACGCAGGGTCGCGTCCACGGCCATCGCTCTCTTTGTTAAACTTCTATCCTGAATACATGGAAGCATCATCAGGATGAATTAGACAGAGTATTTGATTAGCCAGAACAAATTTCAAGTCATGCCCTCACCCTGCCATAGAGATGAGCAGTGCCATAAACCACAACATGGAAGTAGCAGAACAAGTGATGTAATTGGCCGCTGGGAAAGATGATGAAGATAACATAGCACAAAGGACTATTCAATGTAATGTGGCATAAAAAATTCGGTGATAATTACACCAGACTATGCTCTGTTGCCCTCCTGAAAACACCTCCCACCCACCAAACTAGCAAACATTTTTCAAGAGCACCGCTGGATGTGATTTGGACAGGACGTGTGTACCAGGGCCCATCAGCTAAGGTACCATTGGCCATTAGAACAGCTTTAGTGGACAGCATAACTTGTCATGGAACTAAAGGCCACATAGTCAGAAGTTGAGAACTTCACGAAAGGCGTATGATTAACCAGCATGTGTATGCTACTTATTTATAAACCTCTGCTGACACCATCTCAGAACATGAATAAAAATGTTCAGAGGATCCACTCGTTTGTTCAACAGTTAATCTGAGTATCTATGCCATTAATTATTGGTATACTCATATATAACTACCAAATGCAATTATTTGTGATGAGTGGGATTAATTAATCGCATAATTAATTCATTCATTTTACTACTACTACTTATATATGCCATTAATTATTGGCATACTGACCACACCCATGAGCAGACCTATCGGACTCGCCAAACAAACCAACAAATTCAACAGTCGGCATCAGCCATGCCATCCAAAGTCCAAGTCAACGTCATCACACATTGGAGAAAAGGCAATAGAATTTTCTTGGCCACTAACAGCGGTACGTTGCAGGCACGAATTTGTTTTACCAATCTCAATGTTCACAGAATGTGCTTCTACTGATCAGATGCATACAGATGTTGCATCATTTTCTTCCATGCAAATTTTACATGTGGAATAATAATTTCAGCAACTTGTTCATCAAATACATGCCTTTTTCTTCACTAATCTTTTGATCAAGACATTTACAAAGCAACAAAAATATGTTTTTAGGTATAGCACACTTTTCTAGAACAGAGCGTGAGCAGATAATCTCTATCGATTTTTTCTTTTCAAGTCATTCAAGTTCACAATAGTCATGCAATTTTTGCTTGGTCAAGGATCAATGGATTGGACTTTGCAACGAGTCAACTTCTTCTTTTCACGAACACAAATTGAGCTTTAAACTCAAATACAGAGTTCATTTAATTTACAAAGGTAAAGTACAGTTTTTTAACTGAACACTCCATTGATTGTTATTATTGATCATGTTCAAGCATAGAGAGAGGTTACATTACAGACATGAATAGCGATAACATCACGAACTTGTTCAACAATGGCTATCAAAGCTTTCATTTTCTTCTTACTGAAGTTTCCAAAAAAAATCCATACTTTCTTTTTATTTTTCTTTGAAATTCCCTACTTTCTTCTCAGTTTCCTTCATCTCAAATTTCTATCTCAACAATGTTGTCACATCTCAAATTTCTATTGAACAGTGTTGCCCCTAACTGTAGTCTATATAAAGTTGGAACACTAGTAGTCTCAACTGTAAACTCATCTATATAGCTATCAATCTCAATGTTCACGGAAGTATTTCTTCTGATTAGATGCATACAAATGTTGTTTCATGTTCATCCATGCAGTGCTAATCAGATGCATACTAATGGCATGATGAGGAATTACTTGCTCAGAATAGTTCCGTCAAATGCATGCCTAGTTTCTTCACATATTATTTCAGGCACGAAGCAACAGAAACTTGTTTCAGGATACTTCACACGTTTCTGGCCTTGAGCTTGAAACAGATAGTCTCAATGGGTCTTTTTCTCAATCATTTGAGGTTGTGATTGTTCATGCAATTGAGGCTTCAATGGGGTCCATGGTATTTGTCGTCTGGAATTAATTCATTTCCACAATTCTATAAGTCATCCTCCATTTTTTCATGAACACAAAAGGTATATTCAACTTTGAACTCAATTACAGATCCATTTGTGATCCAACAGGTCACTGGATATTTGAAAATGTAATACAACATTTTTGGAAAAATAAACAGGATATAAAGTGATGAACTTATTCTCCATCTTTCCTATACACTATGATAACCCACCTAATTAACTAACTTTTGAACTAGTATTTATCAAACATGAAAATTTCTTGTGTAGCTGGTACCTAACCTACAGATGCCAACACTAGAAACCAGTTATCCATCAACTCAGGAAACTGCTGTTTACCCCAGCCCTGTACAGCTGCATGGACCTGGGGGACGAAGTGTAGAGCTTGACCTTGGTGTGAGCCGGCACAAAGAAAACGTCACCTTCCTTTGCCTTTGCGCTGTCAGTCATGAAGCCTGCCTGGATTTCTCCTTCTCCTGTCATGACGATGAATATGGATGGACCAGGCACCGGAGACATGGTGACTGATTTGCCAGGAGGTAGCAAGTAGCGGTCAACTTCAAATTCGTCAGTTGATTGGGCGTAACGAGTCACATAAGGCTGTACAGGCATTCCTTGCTTAATTTCCGGGAAGGACTGCATGTAGAAAATCAAAACCTTATGACCTCTGTGGCAACATGTTTCAGGGAAGATATGTAAGTTACATGCGAAAGCAACATAATTCATTAGACTATCTTAACTAAGACTGATTGTAATCAAACTCCACATGTTTTGAGCAATCGCATTTACTCATCAAATGATCAATAATGGGGGATTATGAGCTTGTAGTGATAATAAATGGAGAATGTAACAAATGGAAGGAGTAAAACAACTGACCTGATTATAAGTCAACATCGAGCAGAGAGTTTGCGCATCTCTGTATTTCGGAGTTAGACCTGCACGGTTGTCTAAAGTGGCCATACATTCGATGCACTCCCTGGGAGATATGCATGAGGTTCGTTGGCACTAACATAAAGTGCTTCACCAGGATTGAGCTTAACAAAATTTAGGAAGAACGCTGCCAGAACACCAACATCTCCTGGGTACTGCTTCTCCAATGACAAAACAAGTTGCTCCTTCTTTGCTAAACTTAGCCTGAATACATGGAAGCATCATCGGGATGAATTAGACAGTAGTATTAGATTAGCCAGAACAAATTTCATGAATTATTTCTTCAAACATTATATTTCTCTCCACTTTATATAAATCATGCCCTCACCCTGCATTAGAGATGAGCAGTGCCATAAACTACAAATGGAAGTAGCAGAACAAATGATGTAATTAACCCCTGGGAAAGATGATAAAGACAACATAGCACAAAGGACTATTCAATGGAATGTGGCGTAGAAAAATCGATGATAATTACACCAGACTAGCAACCATTTTTCAAGAGCACGGCTGGATGTGATTTGGACAGGGTATATCCGGAACACTAGAACAGCTTTATTGGATAGCATAACTTGTCGGGGAACTAAAGGCCACATCGTCAGAAGTTGAGAACCTCACGAAAGACGTGCAATTAACTAGCATGTGCATGCTACTTGTTTATAAACCTCTGCTGACACTAGCTCAGAACAAGAATAAAAATGTTCAGAGGATCCAATCGTTCGTTCAGCAGTTAATCTGAGTATCTATGCCATTAATTACTGGTATATTCCTTTATAACTACCAAATGCTATTATTGTGATGATTCGGATTAATTAATTGCATAACTAATTCATTCATTTTACTACTACTGCTACTTATATATGCCATTAATTATTGGCATACTGAAACTGACCACACCCATGAGCAGACCCATCGGACTCACCAAACAAACCAACAAATTCAACAGCATTAGCCAATGCCATCCAAAGTCCAAGTCAACGTCACCACACATTGGAGAAAATGCAATAGAATTTTCTTGGCCATTAACAGAGGTACGTTGGGTGTGCCAATTTGTTTTATATATAGCTACCAATCTCAACGTTCACAAAATGTGCTTCTGCTGATCAGATGCATACAGATGTTGCATCATTTTCTTCCATTCAAATTTTACATGTGGAATAATAATTTCAGCAATTTGTTCTTCAAATACATGCCTTTTTTCTTCACGTATGTTTTGATCAAGACATTTACAAGGCAACAGAAATATGTTTTTAGGTACAGGTGTACAGCACACTTTTATAGAACAGAGGGTGAAACAGAGAATCTCAATCTTTTTTTCTTTTTAAGTTATTCAATTTACAGAATGAGTCGTGCAATTGATGCTGCATAAGATCAGAGAATCGGACTTCGCAACAAGTCAATTTCACTCAAGTACCACTCATTTAATTTGTAAAGGTAAAATACAGTTTTTACTGAACACCCCATTGATTGTTGTCATTGATCAAGTTCAAGCTCAAGCTCAGAGAGAAAGGTTACATTACAAGAACACCGGCAATTTGAAAATAAGCAACACTATGACTCAAGCAGACATGAATAGTGATAACATCACGAACTTGCTAAACAATGGTCGTCAAAGCATCAGCAACAAAAACCCTTTACTTTAAGGCACAGCTTCCTCAGAAACTCTCTACTTTCTTTTTAGTTTTCTTTGGAATTACCTACTTTCTTCTCAGTTTCCTTCAACTTCTCAAATTTCTATCTGAACAATGTTGTCACTAATTGTTTCTCAGCCTCAACATCTCAAATTTCTATCTGAACAATTTTGTCCCTAAAGTTGGAACACTATAGGTCTATATAAAGTTGGAACACTACAGGTCTCAATTGTAAACTCTTCTATATAGCTATCAATCTCAATGTTCACAGAATGTATTTCTTCTAATCAGATGCATACAAATGTTGTTTCATGTTCATCCATTCAGTGCTTATCAGATGCATACAAATGATGTTTCATGCTCATCTTTGTAGACTAGGCATGCTGAGGAATAACTTAACAATTAGTTTATCAAATGCATACCAAGTTTCTTCACCTATTTCAGGTACGAAGCAACAGGAATTTGTTTCAGGATACATCACACCTTTCTAGCCTTGAGCTTCAAACAGAGTCTCAATGGGTCTTTTTCTCGATCATTCAAGGCCGTGACTGCTCATGGAATTGAGGCTTTAATGGGGTCCATGGTATTTGCCATCTAGAATTAATTCATTTCTACACTTCTATAAGCCAACATACATTTTTTTCACGGACACAAAAGGTATATTCAACTTTGAACTCAATTACATATCCATTTGTGATCCCAGCAGGTCACTGGATATTTGAAAATGTAATACAACATTTTAGAAAAATAAAAATGATATGAAGTGAACTTATTCTCCATCTTTCCTATACACTATGATAACCCACCTAATTAACTAACTTTTGAACAAGTGTAGAACATGAAAATTTCTTGTGTAGCTGGTACCTAACCTACAGATGCCAACCCTAGAAACCAGTTATCCATCAACTCAGGAAACTGCTGTTTACCCCAGCCCTGTACAGCTGCATGGACCTGGGGGACGAAGTGTAGAGCTTGACCTTGGTGTGAGCCGGCACAAAGAAAACGTCACCTTCCTTTGCCTTTGCGCTGTCAGTCATGAAGCCTGCCTGGATTTCTCCTTCTCCTGTCATGACGATGAATATGGATGGACCAGGCACCGGAGACATGGTGACTGATTTGCCAGGAGGTAGCAAGTAGCGGTCAACTTCAAATTCGTCAGTTGATGGGGTGTAACGAGTCACATAAGGCTGTACAGGCATTCCTTGCAAAATTTCTGGGAAGGCCTGCATGTAGAAAATAAAAACCTTATTACCTCTGCAGCAACATGTTTCAGGGAAGATATGTAAGTTACATGCGAAAGAAACATCATTCATTAGACTATCTTAACTAAGACTGATTGTAATCAAACTCCCCATGTTTTGAGCAATCACATTTCACCATCAACAATAATGGGGGATTATAAGCTGGTAGTGATAACAAATGGAGAATGTAAACAAATGGAGGGAGTAAAACAACTGACCTGATTATAAGTCAACATCGAGCAGAGAGTTTGCACATCTCTGTATTTCGGAGTTAGACCTGCACGGACAACGTTGTCTGAAGTGGCCATACATTCGATGCACTCCCCTGAGAGATATGCATGAGGTTCGTTGGCACTAACATAAAGTGCTTCACCCGGATTTAGCTTAACAAAATTTAGGAAGAACGCTGCCAGCACACCAACATCTCCTGGGTACTGCTTCTCCAATGACAAAACAAGTTGCTCCTTCTGTGTTAAACTTCTAGCCTGAATACATGGAAGCATCATCAGGATGAATTAGACAGAGTATTAGATTAGCCATAACAAATTTCATGAATTATTTCTTCAAACAAACATTATATTTCTCTCCACTTTATATAAGTCATGCCCTCACCCTGCCTTACAGATGAGCAGTGCCATAAACAACAAGATGGAAGTAGCAGAACAGATGATGTAATTGACCCCTGGTAAAGAGGATGAAGATAACATAGCACAAAGGACTATTCTACCTCCACAGGCTTCTCATTTCTGTAGTTATTTCATATATGTAATGGAAAAAATTCATAAGAGATATCTAGAAGATGTCCTCAAAAGCAGGCAAGGATGGATGAAAAGGCTAATAATATTCCACAATTTGTATTGATTCCATGTTTTTCAAGAATACTTGGGACTTCCATTAGTTTTATGTTCAGAACTACAAGCAACAAATTGTTTCATTCGCACCACTAAATGACTATATATTCAGTAAGCATAAATATTACTTTGTTGGCTACGTTCAACCATATTTGCTTATATAGCTAAAAAAATCTTTCAACCCCCTAAGAATGTAAAAAAGATATAAACTGGATCAAAGTAGAGCACCACAGCAGGAAAATCACTGCCATCAATCTCAGGGATTACACAAGTAACTCAGATGACATAATACGGATACAGCAAGAATTGTTCAGAAAAGATCTTTACCTTGCTCTCACTGTTCAAGCGAGTCCTAAGGTTTGCAATTGCTTCAGAAACTGCTTCGTCACTCGCTGTCATTAACTTGGTGAAAGCTGATTTCAGATACGACCTCACACCAATCCCCCCATCTTGCTCTTTGACACCCAAAAGCTTCCGAGATTCTTCTTTGCCAACTAATTCCTGAACCTCGGGTACAGTCCTCAATACTTCCTTGAGCTCCTGGACATCAGTATAAATAAGTCAGTAACTAATATGCATAGCTCACACTGATGATCTGCTGAAAATTTGAATGTCTTGAACACTTCGTATTCCCTTCTGGATGGAATGCAATGGATTCAAACAACAGAATTCACAGCTATCAAAAAGAGATAATATGACGATCATGTAAACCGAATATCTCCCAGAATATAGTATGCAGTAACCACTTCACTGTCCCTTACTGCCTAACCTATTATTAGTCGGAAAAAAAGGAACATCTTCAAAATATCTCAAGGATCAATCTGAACTTGGTGATCTAATTTGTTCATTATGGAATGTGTCATAGAAAAGTCAGTGATAATGACACCACACTATGCTCTTTTGCCATCCTGCAAACGCCTCCCACCCACCAAACTAGCAAGCACTTTTCATGAGCACCGCTGGATGTGATGTGGACAGGAGCTGTGTATCACGACCCACCAGCTAAGATACCATTGGCCACGGGGTATGACATGTGTATCTAGAACGGCTTTAGTGGACAGTATGACTTGTCGTGGAACTAAGGCCACACAGTCAGAAGCTCAAAACCTCACGAAAGGCGTGCGATTAACCAGCATGTGCATACTAACTTGTTTATAAACCTCTACTGACAGACTGCCATTAACTCAGAACAAGAATAAAAATGTTCAGAGGATCCAATCGATTGTTCTATGCCATTAATTACTGGTATATCTTACTACCAAATTCAATTGCCTGTCAAGAATGCGATTAATTATTCACATAATTGATTAATTCATTTACTACTTATGAATGCGATTAAGTATTGGCATAATGACCAAACCCATGAGCAGCTAGCAGCAGCCGAGGAGATCCCACCCCACCTGACCGTCAGTCAACTCCACCCACCTAACTATCCGGAATCATCTGCGGGATCCTGCTGCCACGTTCGATTAAAGAACGCAACTAAGCCAAACGAACCAACCAATTTAGCAGCCGGTGGCATCAGCTGATGCCATCCAAAGCTCCAAGTCAACGTCACCGCGGATTGGTTGGGAACCAAAAAAAATGAAATTTTCTGGGCCGTTAACCAGCGGCACGTCGCGCGGGGGCACAACGGCCGTCGTCGTCGTCGTCGTGGCGACCGTAAGTGGGTACAACGTACCTGTGTGGCGGCGAAGCCGCAGAGCGCGTGGAACTCGGTGACGGCGACGGCCATCTCGGGCTTGTGGTTGGCGTCGCGGTACGTGGCCGGGCGCAGCGCGTGCAGCGCCGCGGCGAGCTCCCGGTCCGGGTGCGCCTGGATCGACAGCGCCTTCGCCACCGACAGCACCTGCGAAGGAGACGGAGCGGTCAGCGCGCGGACAGGTAAAAAAAAGTTGGGACACGGGAGAAGGAAGGGGAATTGCGGAGGCGACGTCACGGACCTTGAAGAGGAAGGGAAGGTCGCCGCCCCATCGCGCGGCGACGTCGCGGCCGAGCGCGGCGGGGTTACGCGCGACCCAGTCGCGGAGCGAGACGTCGGGCGCGAGCGAGGATGGCGCGGCCGGGTGCGTGCCCATCCAGAGCTCGGCGCAGGGCCGTCCTCCGTCCTCGCCGCCCTCGCCGGCGAGGCGCGCGACGAGGGAGTCGGCGCCGCGGCGGCCCCACTCGTAGTGCTGCACGGCGCAGCACAGCGGGAGGAGCCCCGGGACGGCCTGGTGGTGGTCGTCCGCGGCGGCGTCGGTGGGCGCGACGCGGAGGCCCAGCCGCTCCAGCATCGCGGCCGCGGGGGCGAGCGAGGCCGTGGACGACGCCATTCCGTTCTTCCGCGCGGACGGAGGGCCCGAGGGGAGGGAGGGGTGGGGCGAGGAGAGAGTCTAAGGGATGGCGGCGGGCGGCGGTTGTATGTACGATGTACCAGTCTACCAGAGGAGGGAATGTGGAGTGGGTTGGGAGCGGTTGGGTTTTATGGCGGGTGGGGGAGGAGGAGGAGGAGGTGGTGGCGACGGCGAACGGCGAGAGAGCGAGAAGAGGAGGGGAGGCAGACAAACAGGGGGGGAGGAGGTTGGGTCACCGGCTCGCTCATCGCGCGGAAGAGCGGTCGGTTAGCCGGTTATGCGTAGCGCGGTTGTGGGCCCGGGTCGTTGGCCTTTTTTTCCTTTTTCCCTTTTTCCCGTGTAGAGTTAGACAGGAGCAGTAACTACTGGTTCTGTATTTTTCTCTATTATTATTTTTTTCGTTCCATTTTCCTGTTTTTTTTTTTGTCATCATCAGACGGCGACAATGTTGTGGTCGTATTTGCAGCCGAATAACTAGTGACAAAGATGTACGATACGTGTATACGTACAGAACCCATCATAGTCGTTCGAGTCAAGTCGCCGGTGGTATCCAGTCCACCATTTTTTCTTTTTTTTTTAAGTGTGGACAACCGGTGCTTTTATTAATAGGGAAACTCGGGGTTCATATATATTCAATTCACAAGCTAGAGAATTTTTGACAAAATTACACGCATGACTAGGATCCAATTGCTAAAATACATTGCTTTTAGCTTTTTCGTGCAGGGAATATCCATTTCGGGTCGCTTTTGGGACCGTGCTATGTACATCATATAGATTTTGTGCATTTAAGAGGAGGAGTAGAATAATACAACATCGGTCCCAATGCTTAGAAAAATTAGCCATGGGATTCGTGGTTTTAGTATATTGACTGATGAATTTGTGTCTGAAAGTGCTTCTTTTTTTTTGTTATACCGATTTCATTTTGGTACTATGTATGTAGACGCGGAAGTGTGATGTATACGTGCGGCGTGCCTTGCGGCCAAGACAACGCATGGCCGACAGTCGATTCGCTCGGCCGCGCCGTACCGTACGTGGAGCAAAAACGAGATGAGAGATGGCAGGTGCGCATGCCCGACCTTGGCAGCGCCACGTGCCCACGTGCCTCCCGGCCGGTCCCACCCACCACGCGATCCCAGGAAGCGACGCCACGTCCCTCTCCCTGCTGGCCGCCTCGCAAGGGCGGAGGCTCCCCGACGGCCGGACGCCAGACGGCGGCGTGGCCGTGCCTGGGCCGAGCGGCGACAGGGCCGCGTGGCGTCGGGGCACGCTGCTGCGTAGTGGAGACGTCGGAGCGGCAGAACGTGGACCCGTTCCGATCCCAACGACCGAGGGAATGCGCCAGCGCCACCTTCCTGTTCGCTGGCTCGTAAAGATTATAAGTTAAAACTTTATTTTTCTCTCCTATCAAACCCGCTACGGCCTGTCGAACAGGCTCGGCAGCTCAACGCCATGTGGACCCGTTCCGATCCCAGGAACCGACACATCCCTCTCCTCACCCTGGCCCCCTCTCCCCACGCCGCCGCGCAAACGTGGCCATGCCTGGGCCGAGCGACAGGGGCGAGGGGCGATCCAGATCGCATCCTGCGGGTCCGGGTCCTGGCACAGTGGCACCTCCCAGCTCTTCTACTCCACGCCCGGTGAAGCTCACCGCGTGAAAAGAACGTGCCGTGCGTGCCACTGCCAGAGTGCCAGCAGTTGATAGATTTGACTCCAGCTACGCGACATCCGCAACTGTTTATTTCAAGGGTTCGGATCTCGATCGGTACATTATTGTTTCAAAAATCAATCAATTATACTACTGACTAAATCCATTCCAAATTATAGTTCATTTAACTTTTTTTATTCTAAATCTGACCACTCGTCTTATCCAAAAACTTGTGCTAAATATCATTTCTTCTGTTGTGGGTTGCTTTATTAACAATAGTTCTTTAAGAATGACTTACAGCCTGTTCGGCTAGGGCTGAAACGATCGTATACGATCGTGGATTATTACTGCTGGCTGGTTTGGTGTAAGAGAAAAATATTATTCTGGCTGAAAATTTACAATCGTTTACGACCAAGCGAACAGGGTTAAATTTGACTATGTTTACATAAATTCTTTAAGTAAGACTAACGGTTAAATTTGGGGTCAAAAAATCAAACGAATTATAATTTAGAAGGGAGGAAGTATATATCAATATTAGTGGGGACCTGCGAGGCTACATCTGCGGCCATAATACGTACTGTACTCTTCCCGTCCAGTAAAGGATTAGTACAAGTCAAACCGGTGTTAAGTTTGATACAATGAATATTATTGTTTATATATATATCTTCACCTAGAGTTTCTACGAAAATAGATTTTATAATTAATTTGATTACACTATCTTATGTCGTAAGTGTAATATTCTTTTTATAATTTTGGTTGAAAAATGAGATCAGGTATGCATCCTATGTTTTGCATTGCATTGTAATGTAACATATAATCTTCAGGTCGGTCATCAGTTTTAGAATGGCACGCCCTCGGACAGTGAGGCTTTGTTGCTGCTGATACTGTCTTACTGTGGAGATTGACGGTTTATCGGAGGGTCTAGCGTCCGGACGTCTACGGCAGCTGCTTGTCCATTTTTAATAATGATACCCTCAGGCGTCTATGAATGCAGTCTCGTGCTTCGCGCCTGCTGCCCACGCTATGGATGTAGCTTCGTGCTCCGCGCCTGCTGCCACGTATATGGATACAGCTTCGTGCTCCGTGCCTACTTCGCTTTCCACGTGCACGTAGTCCCTAGGGGCCACCTTCACCTGCGCCCCTTGCCGCGCCTGCTCATGAAACACTTGCAACATAAAAGCATTTGCTGCAACATACATTTAAAACAGATGAAACATTTACAACATACGTTTGCAACCTAATCACCTTGTTCGCTTATGCTAAAATTTGGCTTATGCTGATGCTGAAATGTTGTGAGAGGAAAACACTATTCCATGGCTGAAAAGTAGCTCAAGCAACATAATATGTGTATGAGCACTGCAACATATGCATCATCAAGATAAAACACTTGCAACATACGTTTGAAACAACTGAAATATTTGAAACATACACTTGCAACATACGTGTATAGCCAATGCAACATATGCAACATCCAGATAAAACACTTGCAACATACATTTGAATCAGCTGAAACATAAACTTTGCAATATACGTGTATAGTCATTGCAAATATGCAACACCAAATCTACTTTTGTAACATTCAGATGAAACATATGCAACATACATCTAAAACACATGAAACATACGGTTGCAACATGTGCTCATCTATTTGCGTCCACCCAATGGATGTTCGTTGACGCGGAGCTTGACACCGGCATGAAGCTCGATGCCACGGTGTGGAGGTTGGACCTCGACTGTGCGCAGCGCGAGTCCAGGCGGGAGGCGCGAGGTGTAAGCAACGTGCGACGCGGGTGACACGAGGTGAGAGTAGCGCGAGGCGTACAGGTGGGGCGTGCAAAGCGCAGGGCAGGCGGGTCCGTCCCGTTCGGCCGGCGGAACGCTCAGTAGAGAGCCTTAGCTTTGATTTATAGGCCTTGGGCTGCTAGGCAAGCGGTTCTATCAACAACACATAAGGTGTTTTGTTTGACAAATGAACTAGTACATCTTTTCAATTCACTTTTTTATTTAATTTATGGAATGAATTCATTCATTACCATCTAATTTTTCACCAGCTAAGCTAATAATTATTACTAATATGAGAAACTAAGTCATTCCACAAAATTTAACGAAGACGCATGATGCATCACCTCATCTTGAATCAAATTATTCCTCAAACCAAAACACCCTATTAAGGTTCCACAATAAACATTGGATTCAACTGCAGGTTTCAATTTCCATACACCACATCGTCCACATCTATCAAAATAAGCTAGTGATACGTCCACCATATATAGAAAATAAATGGTAGTATTATGAAAGACTGTACATCACAGTACACAACAGTTAATATTCATGCTGCAATAAGGAGGAGAAAAGCTGCAACAACAATGAATTTACATTAAATTCCGTATTCTTGGATTACACTCGGTCTAATACAAAGTACAGAAATTCAGGTGCAACGAATTGTGGGCGACACTGGCACCCAAATTGGCCACGGGAGGCAGAAGCCCAGGCTTAACCTTTGCGAGTCATCAACAACAAACGAACCAGACAAGTACGGTCAGTAGTTGTGAGCAACTACTGGGGTTGTGTTGTTAGCCCCCCTATTGCTGTTGCTGCGGCACTGGCTCGTGCTGTGGGGTGGCGGGGGAGTCTGGAGCGATGGTGAACTGGAGGGCGCGGCCCCTGGCCGACTGTAGGATGAAGGCCACCTCTGCTGCCGCCAGTGCAGCCTCTTCCTGCAGACAAAGGAACAAGAAGCATGGATAACTTAGATGGTGTGCCATATCAGCGACAAAAGTTTAGGACCAGTAGCTATAGAATGGTTTATCTAACCACCAACAGTTCAATGCTATGTTGAGCTTCCTATGCCAAAGAAATATTTGTTTGCAATTGGTTGAAAAGGATGCATATATAATATATTATTATAATGATGATTTGGAACAAACTTTTTCATGACCAACAGATCTCTTCAAAATTGCATCAAATCAGGTACCTGTCTTTGCCGCCGGCGATGCAAAATACTGAATATCCATGCCATGATGTAGCACGGCAGCAGAAACCCAGCAGCTCGGAGCAGAAAAAGCTGCAAAGGATTGAGTCAGCACAAAGCACTATCCGGACCGCCAACATTCCAAGTAAAAATGAAAGACTACAACACTCACCGAGAACATGGTAGAAGCATCATCATCATTTCCTTCGTTGTCTGAGATAGACAATGCATGCCTTAGAAGCAACAGCGCCATTAACTGCAAGACCAAGTAGGATTTTAAGGTAGTCTACCTTGATATACTCGAAATCTGTTACTTGACATTCGGTAAATACTCGAGGAGAGCTAAGGTGATCAGACTAGGAGCAGAGCGGAAGAGGACTTGCTGTGAAAATCAACAACAATTTTCGTATTCTCTAAGCAATTAACCAAACTAAAAGCACTGTTTTTCCATCCACAAACAAGTTGTGACTTGTGAGGCAACCGTAAAATATATAAAAGCATTGTCCTTCAATCCAAAAACAAAACTGTCCTGAAATAGCTACTCCCTCCATTCCAAATTGCAAATGGTTTTAGCTTTTTTAGATAACACAATTTTTACCATGTATATCTAGATGCATAGCAAGAGCTATGTACCCAGGAAAGCCAAAACTACTTACAATGTGGGACGGAAGGAGTAATATTCACACATCGGTTCAGCTAATAAAGGGCAATAAGATCATGAATTGATGGACAGTGCTTACAATAAGTGCAGCTGAACGGCAGAATGCAGCACCACTAGCATCTGTATTAGCATAACCATCATACTCTGCCTCAAGAAGACGACGTTGGGCAGCTGCTACAGCGAGAATTCTTGGGTCACGCAAATCCATAATCAAATCACCGCTGAAAAGTGATGACTTCTGCTTAGATATGTTCTAATTCTGTTCACTCAAATTAAAATGGCACAAAATGTCCAAAATAACTTACTCAATGTCTATGGTTGTCTCATCTGGCTGAACACGAGGGGGCGCAGTGTAACCAGGCTTGTATTCCTACAGGTTATCATCAAGCCTGGAAGGAATCAGTATACAAGAAAGGAAACTTTAAAATGCACATAGGGAAGGGCCAAAGCATGTTCTACAAGTCTAACACACTGGAAAATTTAGAATTTTCAATAACAGTACAACAACAACAACAACAACAACAAAGCCTTTAAGTCCCAAACAAGTTGGGGTAGGCTAGAGTTGAAACCCAGCAGAAGCAATCAAGGTTCAGGCACGTGAATAGCTATTTTCCAAGCACTCCTATCTAAAGCTAAGTCTTTGGGACATACAAATCCTTGAATATTTTTATTATCTCAGAGGTTGTTAACCACAAAAGTGTGCATGTGTGTTGTGGGGAAATGGCTGAAAATAGCTAGAATCAATAGAAGCGATTCATACTAGAATAAGAATATTGAACATACAAATCCGTTTAACCAAAATTGGTGAACTAGATAAATAGCATTTAAAACACACACAGACTTATCATATGATTAGTCAGATTCTTAAAACACCATCCAAATTAAATCATTAGTCTAAACCACTAAAGCCTAATCACACATGGTACCAACCCTTCTAGTACAAACCCAGGTAGATAAGCAAACCGCACATGGTGTGACAGCACATGGTCATGGGTCCTGGATCATTTTAGTTCTAGTTGTTTGTAGTGCATGATACTAGTGAGGTGATCATGAGAACAACCCTTCAAGTAAAGAAACATGGGCAAAAAGATTACAGAGATATATATATATCAACATATGTACTAAGCCAATTTTGTATCAGCACTAAAATAACTATAACCAAAATGAAACATGTACCAGTGGAATGAACCCGAAAACAACTTAACCGACCTCATGGCAAATTTCACAAGTAGTGTCTCCTTTCTCATTGCACCAGCGTTGCACGCAAGCTCTGTGAGCATACTGCACAAGAAAAGTAAAGCTATAAGTTCTTGATTGCATCAGAGTTTCACGCAAAAGAAAATATTTAACTATATCACTCAGCACGAATAGAAAGAAAAAAACTTTTAGATCACAAAAAGGTATAAAATAAATCCCAAGATCTTTTTTTCTAGGTAAAATTATATAAAAGAATACAAAGTTCTACATTGACAATATTTGAACGCTTTCTATATTTGTCGTAGAAGTTGAAAAATGTCCATGAATAAATCATTAATAAAAAATGAGCAAAGTGACTAAATACAAAGAACATGAAAAATTGCAGTGAGGATAGTCAGTCCAGAAGTCGTTAATTACTATGCTCTATCCAAAGAACAGTCCAGACTCCAGATCGCAAATTCATATTGATTATGATAAACTTAAACTGATAGACCATAAAATTCAGCCAGCTACTGCTACAAGACTGAACTGGAATCATTGTGTTGCAATTGTGTAGTGATAACATGCCTAATTGCATAACATGGATCCACAGTAGCTGAATCAACTGGTTCATTCCTGTTAGCAATGTGGTAGAAATGTCGTGCAAGTTTATACTACATAGAAAACTTGCTAAAGTGAATAAATGCTTTGGAGCTCTCCCAACAGAGAGGACATAAACAGGCAATATTACAGGATATGGTGCCAGTAGCGATTGGGGATAGATGATTTGATTAACCTTGTATATTCCCACAAGAGTGTCTGACATTATGAAAGGCACAATATGATTATTTTGTGCTTTTTAAGCAAGAAAACATGTCAATGGCAATGACAGACACATGTTAATGCAGAATGAGAACCAGAAAGCGAAAACTTAGTTGTATGTGCACCTCACAAACAACTGCAAAGCTTAAAGCTGTACAGAGATAAGAATAGCATGCAATAATTTAATTAACAGGATGTAAACCTTGACGCTGCCACTGCAAGCACAGGGTTTCTCGAGATTCTTGACGCTATCTTCATCCTGGCATATGCGGCACTCTGCAGCCTGGATGAGAGGCTCCTCCTCCCCACCGCCCTCCTCCTCCTCGTCCTGGACCAAGTCAACAACAGCTGACGGAGATGCAGCAGCCGCCGCCGGGCCGTTCGCATCCTCAGACGGCTTCTTGGAAACCTCGTTCTCCTTGGATTTCGCTAAGCCGTCCACATCAACCACCACATGGTCGTCGCCGGCCATCCCAAATCCCCTCCTCTGCAGCCCTTGTTATCGCCTCTGCTCTCAGAAATCGGTCTCCTAAAAGGAAAATATGTTTAGCAACGGTAAGAATAATGAAATTCAGATGTTAGTATTACTCAATAATAAACGTGATGGTAGTGTGGTTGAGAATAGCATCGACATATGTAAAGATGCAATACAGGGCAGTGCTGGTGACCCGTGCCTAAAAATGGAGAGCCTCCATTTCGAAGAGCACGGTAGCAGCAGAACCCCTTATCCCTCCCCGTTTACTGAAACTGGACTACTACTGGAGTCGAGAGCCGACTCTCCGAACCCTAGCAACATCCCCGCCTCCAAGTCCGTAGCTTCCCTGAGCCCAAGCGGAAACTGGACCTCTACAGGCGAATCCCACGATGCGGCGCGCCCGGCCCGAGCCGGCGGGCGGCGAGAACGAGGCGAACCCCGCCCATCCCCACGCGAGAACAGGCGGCAGCGAGAGAGGACCTGAAGGGGACGACGCGCCACGCCCCCGCGCCCCCCCCCCCCCCACGCGCGCGCGGGCGTGGAACCACCGCCGCCACCCAGGCGGCGGCGGCGGCGGATCTAGCGACGGGAAAGCGGAGGAGGGAACGGGGACGTACCTCGGCGGCGGCAGCGGCGGTCCTCCCTCCCTCTCTCTCTCCCCACTTCCTTCCGGCCGGGTCGTCGTCGCACGGGCACGGCTTGGAGACTGGAAATTCTGAGCTCTCTTTTTTTTTCGGTTCCTTCTTTCTCCCAACCGATTTCTATTTTTCTTCACCCTCTTCTTGTAGTAGTTGGAGGAGGGTTGGAAAAAAAATAGAGAGGAGAAAGCGTCTGCGCGCAACGGTCAAACGCGACGCGCGTCTTGATTGCAGGCCCTGTGGGCCCGGACGCGTGGAGCCTCCGTCCGGCGCCGGTCGGATCCCGCCCGGCCCGGTCTCCCCTCGCCGTCAGCCAGCCAGGCCGACGGCTTCTAGGCTACCTGCTGTTGACGGCGCGTCATGTTGGGGGCGTCAAGAAGGAACGGGCCGTCATGTTCGGCAGGGCTGAATTGCCTGGCTGGTACCGGGCGCGGGACCAACCAGCCCAGCCAGCCAATTTCAGCCTCAAATGGCGTCAACAAGAACAGTTGCTTTTCAACCAAGGCCCTGTTTAGTTCCACTTTGTTTTGCTAAATTTTTTAAGATTTCCCATCACATCGAATCTTTAGACGCATGCATGAAACATTAAATATAAATAAAAAATAAAACTAATTACACAGTTTAGACGAAATCCACGAGACGAATCTTTTAAGCCTAATTAGACTATGATTGGACACTAATTGCCAAATAACAACGAAAATGCTACAGTGCTCATTTTGCAAAAATTTTTGCATCTAAACTGGGCCCAACTGTGGCTCATGCTGATTTCAAACTTTCAAACTCAAACTACCAGTCATTTCTAGCTCATGCTGATTTACCGTTTAAACCAAGAATTTCAACCAATAATTTACGGTTTGCAACTCAAGCGCCGGAGAGTCAGTGATGTAGGTGACCCAGTCGTTTTTAAGCTCAAGCGCTGGACGGTTGGGGAACAATGAGGCTACATGCCTATCAGGACCGATGTTCAGAAGAATAAGGTCAAATTTGGGGCAATCGTTGATCACTGAGACTCCAACTTTCTGAACCTTGACCAGCTGTCGGATGACAAATTCATAGTCAGTTGCTGCCTCTTCCACCGTTGCATTGTCGTTGATGGAGTAGACATGACCATGAAGAATAGGCACTTGCCGGTCATTCACATGTAACTCATGGTTATTGGTTTACCCAATGGAAATGCTTGGTAATGTGTGGTAATAAACAAAATGAAAGATATACATGATCCACATTAGTAGAGGCAAATGCAGTTAGAAAGGTGGAGAAATAATGCATATTACTTCAACACGACACTAGACATGTTCAGTGGAGCATCACTACTTGTTTATACACTCACTTTTAGCATCCTTCTTCGACAATTGTAAGAAAGAGTCAACTTAATAAGGCCTAAATATGCATATGAACTCATGTGCCTATTTTAACCAATCATTCATCCAGCAACTATCAGTGGCAAAGTGTGATCGAATGAGGATGACAAGCAATTTTCAGTTAAAAAGGTAATCCAAAGTTTCCCAATAACACTTAGAGAAATCAAAAGTCAATATTTATGTATCAACATAATCTAAGTACATTCTAAAATTGAACTTACAAGTGTGTCAGTTTCTTCAGTTCAACAATTTCAGGTGGAAGCACATCTTGAAGCTGATTACACCTCAGATTCCTAAGTTTACAAGAACACCTGATTAGATGAAGAGCAACTACACTCAAATTAGCCATGGACTCAAAGTGCAACAAAGTAGTATTGGTGCAGCAGAGAAGATCAAATTAGCCATGGACCAAATTTGAGGCTTACTTTGAGAGTCATTGAGGGTTCACCGGAGAAGATTACTTGTGCCGTGGATATCATGACGTTTGCAATCGGAAGCACAGCTTGAGACGCACGAAGCACGTCTTCTTCAGTTAACTGGAAGCTTCTCTTATTCTCCACCTGCAGCCTGCCCAATTGCAAACTCATATTACCTCTGGTTCAATCATCCATATGGACAAAAAAATCAAATATGATGAAATCATACCTTTGAGGAACATAATCCTTGAAGAAAGCCAAGCCTAAGTTCATAACGCCGAGGTGACAGAGAGCTAAGATTGGGCTGCAAATCATCACCCAAAGCCAAGTACCAGATTCCAACGAAGAAATATAGGTAAACTCAGTAGTCTAAACAACAGACAGATATATAGGAACCAGCTGCATTACCTCAACTTTCCTAAATTAGACACCACTCCACACAACCATAGATATTAACTCCCTAACTTCGGAGATTGGGGTTCCCCGATTTAGCTCAACCCACTCCGGCAGCTCATACGAAGGTGGATCAGCCCCGTACTTACGCATCCACAAATAATTATCTAAAGCAAAGCATGAAATAATTATCATAGCCTGCTTTATCCTCTTGCAGTACTGCACCCCATTCAAAATCTGCCAACGTTCTTTCAACACCCCAAACCTCCTTTCAATGACATTTCGCAACTTCGCATGAATGTAGTTGAATTTCTCCTCCCTCTGCAACTGCTGCAAATCTACGCCCATAAAATCGTTGATATGATATCTTGTGTTTCTGTAGGGGGTCATGTAACCTGGCATCTCCGTGTAACCCGCGTCCGCCAGGTAGTACCGACCTACAAGAAATGAAAACAGGGGCAACAGAATTTGGGTAAGTCATAGAGAACAGAAACATATCAGTATTGCTTTATTGAGAATTCATATATGTTGTATTGTCATATTGAAAAATCAAATTGCAAATTGTTTAAGGAGACAATATATAGGCATCAGCTGTCATAGCAAATTGAACAGAATTATGCTTCAATACATCTAGTACAAGCAGAGAATTAAGGAATGTGAACATCAAGCCATCACGAACCTACCGGGGGATGTGGGAACGAACCGTCGCCCTGATAGTCTTTCAAAACCACCATGTCATGACATGCCCCCATCTTCCCGGCCCCCACGTATGTGAAACGGCCATCCATATCCACGATGGCACAAACAATAATTGTTGTTTTACCTTTCCTATTAAAGAAATCAGCCTTTACTTCACGGTTAACCTCAACCTTTATGTGCGTGCCATCTATAGCACCTATGCATCCATCAAACCATGGTGCATATGCAGCAAGTTTGTGGCTTACGCGTGCGTAGTTCCTATCTGCTGGCACTAGAACAGTATTTGCCCACCTATACATGACCTCTGCAACTACTGTAATCTTTCTGCTAACTGTATCTAAAGACCTTTCAAACCTATCTTTGCACTCTCTACTTGCCGATTGGTGGGCACAGGTCTAGATGTACATGCCTAGAGCTTCTACCGAGGTGCACTTATCTATTGATGGCAGGCCAAACGGTAGCAGGGTGTCATGCAAATGCATGAAGGCATCATGCATCATGCGCAAATTGTCTATACATTTGGTTTGGTCAGCAAGGGTAAGCTGCATCCATTGGGCTCCAAATAGCTTAGGAATGGGACAAGGAGGATGTACCTCATGCATTTGCTGTGACATAATACCTTTCAACCTCAGAACGACGACTGCTGCCTTCGGCAAGGTCACAGTGCTTGGTCCATCACTGGACGTGTCGCTGTACGACGACTCGTCAGTGCTGCTCATTATGCTACCTGCAAAAGGACAAAAATTAATAAGATTGTAATGCAGATATTAGGAACAAAACATTTGCTAATAAGTGAACATGTCAAGATACCTGAACTAGGTAGGTGGCACAACCACCTTAGACAAATGTATGTAAGGAATGAACAAGAGAAAAGTGATATATGCATAATGTCTTACAACGCTCACAACACGACACAAATATTTTATTCAAAACACGAGACAACGACATGCACTTAGTTCTCCGCAATGGTGTTTGTTAATACAAAAAAAAACAAAGATAACGAAACAACAAACAGAATCAACTCAACATGCACATGGTGGATAACCGAAAACAGTAGAAAAACCATAGTCCGAAGAAATGTGATGATCACTGGGACTTTGTGGAGCACACAAAGGCCCACGTCACATTGATCCAGTTCAGCCGGCCCTCTTAAGATTTCATATTAAGAAAACCCTGACGACGGAGCCTGTTGTTGCAAAGGTTTAGGGCTTGCACGAATACTATATCAGTCTCGCTGATACCATCTTGCAACGGAATCTCATGGACTTGGGCCAACTCTTGAGCATCTGTGTTATGACGGGCCTTCTAGGACCTAGCCTCCCTGATAAATTGGCCCAGGTCTTCAAGGCACTCTTCTACGGATAGAGTCTGGCTACTCTTCTTGCTGCGAGGACTGTTAACAGAATAATCCCTATGGACTCTCTTCGAGGGTTGATGACCACTATGTGGCAAGACTGGCTCGTCCGACAAGGATGGAGGAGTGTGAGGGATTCCACTACTGGGTGACTTGTCAGGTCGATGGTCCCCTGCCGATAGCAACTCGCCCCTGTCACGCGGGGTGCATCCCAAAATCGTGATTAGTTGCTCATAACATTGGGGCTGTCTGAACTTGTTTCTAGCGGGTTGGCTACTTTCCTGCACATGTTCAGTGATGGAGAAGTTAGTACTGAGTTAGTGGGAACCTAATTGGTAAAAAAAGTCAAGGAAATACGTGTAGTTAGTACCCCGGGGCTGGCGCCGTACCACTCGGGGTCAGCTGTAACCTCTCCAGTAAGCGGGTCACGACCTAGCCCAATATTGGTCTGTCTGTCGCGCCAATTGAAGTAACAACGTTTCAGCTCATTGTACTTGTTCTGGCACATTTTATTGTTGTACCCGAGCCTCGTGACTTCGTTGAAGTCACGAACGACATTGGTCCACCCTAGTGAGGTTGGACCAGTGGAGTTCCAGTGACAGAGATCTCTCTGCTTGATGATTAGGTCAAGAAGCAGAGAGCAAGTTCTGTCATGTCGCTAGCATGGTCCTGGCTCATCTGATTAAAGGATCGACATTTTTAGGAATTTCGTACATGGATGCATATGTTATGTCGTACGGATGGTATTTCAAGTAAGCATAGTTGAGAGTGGGCGATGGAAAAGAGAACTCGCCTTTTGGGTCCGTTTGCGGCATTTTGAGCGGAGGTTGTAATGGCTGGCAGCAGTTGGAGAGCAAGACAACGCCGATGACGCTGCCAGTTTGGGCAGCGTTGGTCACCACCGAACAAAACGTCCCTTCTATGTCTGCAGTGCAAACATAGAGCACACTTGTAAGATGTTAAACATAATATGAAAATAGAACATTTGTAGTGAAGAACATTAAATGTGTACTGTCAAACATAATCTGAACTAGAATATCAACAGAGAATTCCTTGTCTCACATTTTGATCACTAGAACAGTAGTGTTGTAAATTCATTAGTCATACTTTCATGTTTAGTTTGTAAAGTTCAGGTGCACATTGTAGGATGACATGTTCAATATATTGCATACCTTCGAAATTGCATTAAATATATTGATTACAAGTATACTTTGATTGAAAGCAAACATCAACATCAGATGTACAAGGATGACATGTTCAATGGCAGTTTGATGTAGAGGTCCCTTAGGCCAAGAGTTACTACATGGGCACTGTGGCAAATTGAAAAGAGCCAACATAAGTAGAACCAATCTTACATGGGCACTGTGGCAAATTGATTTGGCCTTGGAAACATGGATTGGCATATGGTATAGTAAGCTAAAATATGGATTGGCCTTGGAAACAGTGGGAGGCAGAGCATACGGTATAGTAAGCAAACACATGGATCTGTAGGTAGAGCAGTTCTGTAATGTAGAAACCAAAAAAAAATAACAACGCAAATTCATTACTCAGCCGGAATTCCTTACATTTATTTGCAAATCTGTAAAATTTGTCAACTTGATACAAGGTGTTCTAACACACATCAGAAACTTGCTCAAATAAACGTACATTCAATCACACAAGATGTGGGGATTTCTATCCTACACATACAGGAACAGACATGAATACATGTTGGATCTCAGATCCGGCCGGGTCAAACTACGGTGGCATCGGGTTTCGGGGGGCTTACCGTGCTGGAGGGAGTCACCGTTGATGGAGGCGGGGTCCGGGGAGAGAGGTGGAGAGCACTGTCACCGAGGCCCTGCGAGAGTGTGGGAAACCCTAGCCGTGCGGGGGTCAAACTACAAGACGAACAATTGTGGCTCAAAGGCGGCTAGGTGAGAGGACGGCGGCGTGGGATTCGGGGGTTACCTTGCTGGGCGAAGGCGCCATCGATGGAGGCGGGGTGGGGGAAGGAGGAGGACGTCACTGTCACCACAACCCCGGCAAGGAGGACGACGTAGAGAGGCGGCGACGGTCGGATCCGGTGGACACCGACGGGGCCCGGCGACGCGCCGCAGACCACCGACGGGAAACGCGCGGAGAGACGGCGACAAGTGGCGCGTGGAAACCTAGCCACCGATAGGAGAAAGGGGAGAAAGTGAGAGACGCCGACGCATGCTGGACGCTGTGGCTTATATTACCAGCCGTTCGGCTGGTGCGGTTGGTGTTGGACTGCCGAACGGCTAGGCTGATAAGCCCAGCACTAGCCAGCCCAGCCAGCCTACCGAACAGGCAGCGAGTCCGTGGCTGGGCTGTGCACGCCCCGTGATCCTGTCAGCACACACATACGCACGCGCGCTCCCTGCCTTGGGTCCCAGCCTCCAGCCGGTTGTGCACCGACTTTGGCTTAAATCCACCCCAATCCACGTGGTTTGGGTAAACCACGTGAATTGGGGTGGATTTATGTGCAGCCAAACAAGCCCTTTCGGGGCTCACCGTAGTTCTTTTTCTAACCGTAATGCTACCACGTCTACAACGCTAGACGTCTTGCTCTACTCACTGTCGTATGCGCCGCTCGTCTAAGAAAACAAAATCAACTCCCACATGCGTCGCTTCACTTCGCTCTTCTCTCCCGCACTTGGTGCTCGGCTCTGCTCCCGCATGCGATGCTCGGCTACCGGTTGCTAGCCCTACCAGATGCGGCGCGCGACTGCCCTCTCCTGCTTTCGGCGCACGGCTGCCTGCGAGTTGTGGCGGAGCGGTTGCCGACCCTGCTAGGCGCGTAGCCGCTTGCGAGTCGTGGCGTTCGGCTACCGCCCCTGCCAGGCGTGGCGCGCGGCCACTGCCTCGCTACCCTGTCGCGCAGCCACCACCGAGCTACAACCTATAAGCACCGCTAGGCCACTACCGCCGACGAACTCTACATGCCAATGAGCCTCCATTCTCCTAAGCAGCAAGGAGATGTTTGTGACGAAACTGCATGTTGTAAGCGTCTGTTTCAATTGTTTCAAATGTTTCAGAGGTATGTTGCAAGTGTATCATACGGATGTTGCACGCCTCGCCCCACTAATTGCCGCATGCGTCGTTCATCTAAAAAACAAAAACAACTCCCGCATGCCTCGCTCTGCTCCGCTTCTCTTCCGCACGCGGCGCTCGTCTCCGCTCCCGCATGTGGCGCTCAACTGCAAGCTGCGCAGCCCTATTAGATGCGACGCGCAGCTGCCCTTTCTGGTTTCAGTGTGTGGTTGCCTACGAGTCGCGGCGGCACGGTTGCCAGCCCTGCCAGGAGTGTAGCCGCTTGCGAGTCGCGACGCTTGGCTACCGCCCCTGCCAGGGGCGGAGCACGACCACTGCCGCCCTGCCCTGTCACGTAGCCACCGCCGAGCTGCTGCCGACAAGCACCGCCTGCTCGCTGCTGCCGGCGAACTCCACGTGCCGACAAGCCTCCATTCTCCTAGCAGCAACGAAATGTTTGTGATGAAACTACATGTTGCATGCGACTGTTTCAAGTGTTTCAAATATATGTTGCAAGTATATCATACGGATGTTACAAAAGTAGATCTGGATGTCGCACCTGTTTCAATGATTGTACATATATGTTGCAAGCTCATGTTCTCAATGTTTCATCTGTTTTTTTTTCGACCTGTATTACAAGTGCGTTTATCTGGATATTGCATATGTTTTTCACACATATGATGCAAGTGTTTTATCTGGATATTGCAGTACGTTTATAATGGTTTCAAGCGTTTTTAGGTGTTTTTTAAGTGTTTCAGACGCATGTTTCAAATGTTTCATTTATTTTTTGGACATATGTTCCATTTGTTGCATCTGGATGTTTCAAAACTAGATCGAGTGTTGCATATCTCCCTCCTCTCCTTGCTACTGTCTCGCCTCTGTGTCACGCAGGAATGCGGAGGCGGTCCCCACTGGCGCGGACGGGCGCAGCAGACAAGATGTGGACGAGCAGGCACGGGACGAGGGCATATCCGGACGTCCAGACGCTAGGCACGGCCTTTTTCTAATCTTTTTTTTTTCTCTTTTCTTTTCATTTCTTCTATCTATCTATGCGTCCGTTGAGGCCATGACTGAGGCGCCATTTTATAATAATAATTGAAAATTTTCACTAAAGCTCTACATGGCGGCATATACCATCGTGCCGTATTTTGTATGCTTATAATGCTCGACACGGCCGGTAGGATCGACTGGCGTTTGGGGATAAATTTTGTATGAGTGGTCGCAGGTTAATTATTAGTACATATATAGGTAAACC
Organism: Miscanthus lutarioriparius; assembly: GCA_904845875.1. Taxonomy (NCBI): domain Eukaryota; kingdom Viridiplantae; phylum Streptophyta; class Magnoliopsida; order Poales; family Poaceae; genus Miscanthus; species Miscanthus lutarioriparius. The sequence goes on from CAJGYO010000010.1 coordinate 35,134,641, forward strand.
TTTCGATCATGTTGCAATTTATTATAACGAAGAAATCATATAATATTAATAATAACCTCATAAATATGATACCAGCCGTGTGTGGTTGAGTTTAGTAGGCTAGACAAATAAGGGCGACAAGTCCTGTGGGCCACGCTGTACATGGTCACATATATTTTTCGTGTTGGGTTTCCCGTGTGCAGGCTGCACCACATGACAAGCTAGCTAAGAATTCGGAAATACTATTGTTTCTAGCTGCTGTGGTGTATTAGCTTAACCAATTCTTGCACGCAAAGGCACACAAGCTGGCCAAATGGCGGACGGTGCGTAGTTAACAAACATATACAACCGTCTCGGCGTAGAACCGATCATCAGACATTCAGACCAATGTTTCGATCGGGCACTACTACGTGTGCGATTCACGTAGGACAGAAATTATTAGCTGCCAGTCATCAGCATCGATCAGCCTAGGGAAAAAAAACATGAAAAATAGCTGTGTACCAAATTGGAATTCTGTATTGTGACAGTGCAATGATCACTAGCATGAACAGGTCAGTAAAAAACGGCTAAAAAACTGCATAACAGACGGTTTCCCTACCCCTTTGTCAGCAAAGGCCGGTGATATATCTGATTATTCATGCACAAGTTGTGTTTGGTTTTAGATAGACGGACCGGTTCTATTTTTGGTTTTTTTAATAGAACGGTCCATTTTAGAGTGTTCACTTCGTTTTAGGAGTGTTCACTTCATATTAAAGCCGCAATTGATGCGGCTTTTTTAGTTCAATAATCTACAGTGTTTTATAGTAATATAATCAAACCGCAGCAGCAACCGCTATGACTTGGCTTTAATCTGAAGCGAACGCATGGTGAGATGGGACGAGGGACACTCCTTCCACACTATTAGTCACAAATCACAATTAACTTGGGCCCACATGTCATCTTCTATACGTATCGATCTGTTTCTCCTCATCCTCTCGCTCGCTTGAGGAGTTCAACCTTGCCCACGCTATAGGGGTTCCGCCATCGTTCGCTCGAAGAGCGCAACCTCGAGCATGCTAGGGGATCGGCCGCCATGCACTACAAGTCTACACCATGCTTGCTCCCGTGCCGTGCCTACCACATTCGGAGAATACAAGGTCGGAGCAGGGGCCCTTGCCTGATGGGGCGGAGTTGGCCCTAGTCGGCAGCAGCCTAGGTGCTCACGCACGGGTAAGGAGTGATCGAGGGGCTAGACGAGCAAGCCATCCACTCATACATGCAAACGGACACCAACAACGTTGCAAGAGGATGACGCGGTCCACCCGATTTTAGGTATGAGAAGACAAGACATCTGAAATGTATGTTCTCTTTTCGGGATTGTTCCATCCCTTATGTCCTGGAAGCAAACATCGAGAGTCCCACCCCAATCAAACATAGCCTAAAATTATATTATTCAAGCAAAGCTCAGGGATTTTTCTCTTTTTCTTTTCTTTCTCTTCTTTGATTTTAGGTTGTCAAGAGTATGCAATCTGGCATGCAAAATCAAGGTATGATCCATTGTTGGGTGGAGTAGTGGTGTAGAGCTATGGCAAGATGGTGTTGCGTGGCGCGTGTTGAGGTCCAGTAGGCTACTATCGTTAGTTGGTTATGGTTGTTAGCTTAGCTGGTAACTGTTGTTGTTTTAGACGATAGAGGAGGTGCAACAAATCTCCAATCTCATCTCCTATGCCTATAATTTTTAAGGGATCTCCTAGGAGAAGCATCATCTCTCCTAAATAAAGGAGAGAGCTCATAGGAGATACAATATGAAAGATCTAGTGGAGATGCTGTAAGTTCTTTAGGTCTAGGTATCTTGCATTGTTTTCTTCACAAGCACTTTTCTATTAATTAATTTGTCTAGTTCCACACACACACAAAGGAAATTGTCTTGAAGAAAGTCCACTGTAGTCTCCTCCAAGGGGTTTTGAGGAAAGCGAGAAGATGGTGCATGCCACGCGTATGGCAACTTAGGCCTAGTTAAGCCATGTTTGGATTCATAAGGCTAAACTTTAGCCCAGAGCTAAAGATTAGCCCGTAGAATAAAGGGGCTAGCCCTGGGGCTGTTTGGATCCAGGGGCTAAAGATTAGCCATGTCCTCTACCATGAATCATTTGTCCCTAATTAATACTCATGCACAGGACTAAAAAGGGATGGGTAGGGGGTAATATGTGTCTTTTGCCATGAATGTATCACTTTTAGCCCTCTTTAGCCCATCTTGGAGAGGCTAATGGAAAGAGGTGGACTAAAATTTAGCCCCCCCAACACTTTTAGCCCTTCTATTTGGATTTATGAGCCCCATGGATCTAAACATGCCCTATTATACACTGCTGGAAACAGAGACTTTGCCGAGTGCAAAATTCTTTGCCGAGTGTCAAAAATCGGACACTCGGCAAAGAATTGCACTCGGCAAAGATTTCTTTGCCGAGTGCCGGAAACTCGGCAAACACGGGCACTCGGCAAAGGACTTCTTTGCCGAGTGCCAGACCCTCGGCAAAATCTCTACACTCGGCATAGGCTGCCCGTGAAACGGCGTCCTGTCACGGCCTTCTTTGCCGAGCGCCTGCGGTTAGGCACTCGGCAAAGATTTGTTTTTTTTTGTTTTTAATTTCTTTGCCGAGTGACCCAGATCTGACACTCGGCAAAGATGTAAATTTTTTTTTATTTTTAAAATACTTTGCCGAGTGCCCCCTGTACGGCACTCGAAAAGATTTAATTTTTTTTTATTATTTCTTTGCTGAGTGCTCCTGTGGATGCACTCGGCAAAGAGGAAATTTTAAAAAAAATTTAAAACATTCTTTGCCGAGTGCACGATGGTTAACACACCTTTAAAGTGCCATGCCCGACACTTTCGACAAAGTTTTTTTTTTTTGTTTTGGCCTCCATTTTTTTTGTGCAGCCTTTTTTAAAGCACTAGGAACTCCTAGTTACAATTTGGGGATTTTTTGGCTTTTTGTTATATTTAGTTACTTTATTTACGTTTACTTGAATTTTTAGGAAATTAGAAATTTGATGCACTGCAAAATAATAGAGTTTAATGATTTGAAAATTGATAGTCATGTTAGTGAGTGTTGTGAGAGGCCGTATCCGAGCGGACCCGAAATTTCGGACATCTTGTTCACGAAACATGTCATGAAATTACGTGTGAAGTGTTTATAAATTCTATAAAAAGCAAAATCATGAAACTTGTTGAGATGTCATGATATCATATGTGGAGGCTATGATAAAAATTTTTTTACGTGCACACGTTGTCACGTCTGATACTTAAAACCGTGACATCTCCACATGTGATATCGATATCGCTGTGTCTGTTGTCTGGGTTTGTAAGCATCGTACGTGACAACGTGCACGAAATCTTCTAAAATTTTTATCATAGCCTCCACATATGATATCACGACATCTCAACAAGTTTCATGATTTTCGGACTTCGTTTGCTTTTTATAGAATTTATAAACACTTCACACGCAATTTCGCGGACATGTTTCGTGAACAAGATGTCCGAAATTTCGGTCCGTTCTCGGATACGGCCTCTCACAACACTCACTAACATGACTATCAATTTTCAATCATTAAACTCCATTATTCGTACTACACGTGCAGCTCAAATTTCTAATTTCGGAAAAATTCAAGTAAACGAAATAAAGTAACTAAATATAACAAAAGTCACAAAAAATCCCCAAATTGTAACTAGGAGTTCATGGTGCTTTAAAAAGGCTGCACAAAAAATTGGAGGCCAAAAACAAAAAAAAAAAAAAAAAACTTGTTGAGGTGTCTTTTGCTTAAAGTGCTAGCCATCGCACTTTCGGCAAAAGAATGTTTTATTTCCTCTTTTGCCGAGTGCATCCACGGGAGCACTCGACAAAGAAATAATAAAAAAACTAAATCTTTTTCGAGTGCCGTCCCGTGGGCACTCGGCAAAATATTTTAAAAATAAAAAAAATTCTTTGCCGAGCCCAGATCCGAGCCGCTCGGCAAGAAAGAATTTTTTTAAAAATTTACATCTCTCGCCGAAAGTGCCGGATCCGGGGCACTCGGCAAAGAAATTAAAAAAAAAAACAAATCTTTGCCGAGTGCCTCCCCGATCCGCAGACTTTCGGCAAAGCCACTGACTTAGCGGTTTTGACCGGTTTGCGGCCCTGACCACACCACCCCGCCCACTTCCTTACCGCCCCACACCGCCGCGCCATGCCTCCACACCGCCCATCGCTGCCACGCCAAGCCACCCGGCCGCCCACGCATGCCAAGATGTCTGACCCTACACAGCCCTGCACAGCCCATGCCACCCCGCCGCCCACTCGCTGCCCACACCGCCCCTGCCCACCCAGCCATGCCCTTGCAGCCACCACCCATTGCCACCTGTGCCGCCGCTTCACCCAGCTTGCCCTCTTCCCACCACCGCCACATGCTTCACATACCCAGCCTTCACAGCCCCCCCCTTCCGCTGCCCCCGCTGCCCTGCCCCCTGCCGGCTCTCAAGCCTGGCCAGCCTTTTTCTCGGCCTTGCCCTGCCCCGACCACGCCTGCGGGACCACCCGCCTTTAACGCCATCTGCGTGGCTCCACCCCGTGGACCCCTCGACTTCACTCAACCCGTCCCACGACTGACCGCCTTTCCGGCGCGCCCCCCTACCGTCACGCCTGTCGGTATGCCTTCTCACTTATTATTGTCGAGGTAGTGGTAGTTGTAGTAGTATTAGTTGTACTAGTGGTAGTATTAGTACAACTAGTGGTAGTATTAGTAGTAGAATTAGTGGTAGTAGTAGAAGAAGTAGTGGTAGTAGTTGTAGCAATAGTGGTAGTAGTAGAAGAACCAATGGTAGTAGTAGTAGTAGCAATAGTGAAAGTAGTAGTACAAGTAGTGATACTACTTGGATATATTCTTCGCATGGATTGATATCCAAACTACATGGCTTGTTGAGCCATATGTGCTTGTCGGCCATCGTGCCGTTATTTTTTGCAGTTTTGGAAACCTCACCGTGCGAGGAGGTTCTGCCAAATTTTTTGTAAATGATGATTTTGTTCCATTTTGTAGAGAAGAGCCCGTCGAGTTGAGTCGGAGTTCTCGCCACCGTGTCGGTCTGCTGCACACTGTGTCGTCTCGCCATCGCACTGACCCACCACGGCCCTTCTTTGACTCGACTCGCCGCCACCCTAGGTATAACCCTCTTTTCGTATCATTGTCGTGAGATCGCGTAACCCAGATTAGGCATCTCTCGTCAAAAGAGATATGGTTGGAGATATGCGAGATCTTTGCATATCTATGACCGTATCTATTTCGGATTGTCCACGCTTTTGGATAGCCCGCGAGATCGTAGATGGGTTAGTTTCCATGTTACTGCTCTAGTCCGAGACGAGTTTTACATCACCTCCTGTTGTTCTCCCGATACACTCTTTCTTTGACAGGGGCGTGTATCCGGAGAACAGCGGGAAAATGCTTTATAAAATTGTCTCGGATAGGAGAGTAAACATGAAACTAACATCATCTACGCATCTGCTGGTGTGGATTAGGACCTATCCTCACCTATTAGACAAGAGGGAACACCATGTAGATGCAATTGATGGTTACATTACTCGTTGATACATATGTTAGAGGATGGATGACCGTCGCTGGATGTACACGGGCCGGAGAAGTCGAGTGATTACACCACGGAATGGATGAACAAGACCGATGCTTTCTTGAATAAAGGCATTTGGCAACGCCGCTAAAGGACATTGCCTAGTTTTGTGTCCCTGCAAAGAAATGTGGAAACAGGAGAAGGGTAAACAAGGTGGAAATGGGTAAACATCTTGTGAAGAATGGATTTACGCGGACTACACCCGTGGGTCCACCATGGTGAAGCCCATCGTATGAGAGAGGAGGTGGTGAGACCACGGATGGAGGCTTTTGATGTCGATGCCGGGTAGCGAGACATGTTAGATGACTTTCACCAAGGACAGCTTCGATGAGGGACGTGAGAAGGAGGAGATGGAAGCGACCGCATACAGGCGTTCTACGATATGATGGACTCGCACGAAAACCCCTTCACGATCGATCAACGGTGTCTCAACTGGATGCCATTGGACGCTTAATGGGGTTGAAGTCCGAGTTAAACTTAAGTCGACCTGGCTTCGATAAGATGTTGGCCGTGATTGGCACCTTGCTTCTGGAGGGCCACATTCTGCCGAAGAGCATGTACGAGTCATAGAAACTCCTTCGAGCACTTAAGATGCCGTATGAGCAGATACATGCTTGTTCGAAAGGGTGCCTCCTATTTAGGAAAGAACACGAGCATGCAAAGTTTTGTCCAAAGTGTAAATCCTCCAGGTACATGGAGGTAGACTCTGATGATGGCCAGAAGAGGCAACTTACGATCCCCATGAAAATCCTATGGTACATTCCGTTCCTACCGAGGATCCAACGGCTATACATGACCGAGGAATCCGCGAAATAGATGACATGGCACAAAAATGGCAAACGGTACAATCCTGACAAGATGGTACATCCATCCGATGGTGAAGCTTGGATCCGCTTTAATGACAAACATCGTGACAAAGCAGATGAGGCTCGTAATGTACGTGTCGCGTTGGCAACAGATGGGTTCAATCCTTATAGAATGATGGCTGCCCCATACACATGTTGGCCCGTCTTTGTTATCCCCCTTAATCTCCCCCCGGTGTCTCCTTTCAACGACATAATGTATTCTTGTCGTTGATAATTCCTGGACACCCAGGGAGTAATATGGGTGTGTTCATGGAGCCCATGTTTGATGAATTGGTCCGTGCTTGGGACAAAGGGGTATGGACATACGATCGAGCTACAAAGACAACCTTCAAAATGCACGTTTGGTACCACTACTCCCTGCATGACTTCCTGGCGTATGGGATATTCTGCGCCTGGTGTGTTCACGGGAAGTTCCCATGTCCAATATGCAAGGAAGGTGTGAGGTTTATTTGGTTGCAGAAGGGTGGCAAGTATTCGTAGTTTGATAGACATCGTCAATTCCTACCTCTTGACCATCCATTCAGACAAGACATCAAGAACTTTACGAAAGGCATCAAAGTGACAAACCCTGCACCGTGGATGATGAATGGTGCCGAGGTTCATGCTCAGATAGGTGCTCTCGTGCCCAATGAAGAAGGTGGTTTTGTGGGATATGGTGAGCAGCATATGTGGACTCATATCTCGGGCATGACGAGGCTCCCCTATTTCGATGACCTTCTTCTACCACATAACATTGATGTAATGCACACTGAAAAGAATGTCGCCGAGGCACTTTGGGCAACACTCATGGACACTGAAAAGTCTAAGGACAACCCAAAGGCTAGAGTAGACCTGGCAACGTTGTGCGATAGACCAAATCAAGAGATGCAACCTCCTAGTCGTGGCAAGACCTGGAGAAGGCCTAAGGCTGATTTCGTCTTGAAAAAGGACCAAAGGAGGGAAGTACTTGAATGGATCAAGAAGCTAATGTTCCCTGATGGGTATGCAGCGAATCTAAAGAGAGGAGTTAACTTAGGCACTCTACGAGTCAACGAGATGAAGAGTCATGACTACCACATATGGATTGAGCGGCTTCTTCCGGCGATGGTTCGAGGCTATGTCCCGGAGCATGTCCGCAAGTCTTTGGCAGAGTTGAGCTACTTATTTCGCCCACTTTGTGCCAAGGAGCTCTCTCGGACTGTCATTGATGACTTGGAAAAAGCGGCACCCGTGTTGCTCGTAAGTTAGAGAAGATCTTTCCACCTTTTGCTTCTTGTCGATGCAAAGATTTGATTGTGCACCTCCGTATGAGGCACGGATGGGGGGCCCATGCGCAAACTCGTTGGTGCTATCCAATCGAGAGATGTCTCAAGACTCTTCGCAAGAAATGTAGAAATAAAGCCGAAATTGAGGCTTCCATTGCAGAGGCATACATTCTAGAGGAGGTGTCGAACTTCACAGAGAAATACTACACTGAGAAACTTCCTAACGTTCATAATCCACCCCCTCGTTACAATGCTGGCGAAAATGAATCGAACCTCAACCTTTTCCAAGGGCAACTTGGAAGCGCAAGTGCATCGACCACTAAGCAATTGAAAAATGAAGAGTGGCGCAGTATCATGCTATATGTGTTGACCAACCTTGTCGAGGTGCAACCGTTCATTCGGTAAGTTCTAAACGAACTTGTTTCATTTCGCCGTATGTCCTTGTTTCGTCGTCCAACCCCCTTGTTTCTCGTTGGTATAGGGAATTTCTTCGTCAATCCTGGCATGGATCAAGGCAACCTACCCCGTAAGAAAATGATACCCTTCTTTCACAGGGTGCGGGACCAGGGAGCCCTGATTTCATTTGTTGGTTCAAACAGAAAGCCCAAACTGATGCGCCTATAAGTGATGAGTTAAGACAGGTTGCAAATGGCTGTGCCGTTAGGGTCAAGTCATTTACCGGTTATGACGTGAATGGATATCGTTTTCACACAGCAAGCTACGAGCATAGTCGGCCCAATCGACAAACCACAAACAGCGGAGTTGTTACGCCCGGCACTGATAGACTCGACTATTATGGAAGAATTGAAGAAATCTACGAACTGTCATTTTATGGTTCCAAACCTCTTACTCCTGTGATATTCAAATGCCACTGGTTTCATCCTGGTGTAACGAGACGGACCCCTAAGCTTGGGCTAGTCGAGATTCGACAGGATTCCGTCTATCCAGGAAAAGATGTCTACATTGTGTCTCAACAGGCCGTCCAGGTTTATTATACGTCATACGCGTGCAAAGACGCCGAGCATCTTAAGGGTTGGTCTATTGTGCATAAGGTATCGCCACACGGTAAACTACACCGTCCCAAAACGATGAAGATTACAACTTCAACCCAAACACATATGATGGAGAGTTCTATCAAGAAGAGGGGCTACAAGGGAGGTTTGACATAGACTTAACCAAGAGATAGGAATGGAAGTAGATAATGAAAGGGATGATGACGAGGACGCCTGGAGACGAGGTGCGTAAATCAAGGACATACAAATGCTTGAGCGATTACATTTCGGCAAATGACAATGAAGACAACATTCCTCCTTCTGGATAGTGTTGATGAGTTGGACAATGTTGATAGTGATGACGAGACCTATGATCCAAATAATTTCAATCATGAAGATTATTTCTAATACATGTAATATTATATTTTTTGTAATTATGTTTTGTTCATTTTTGCATATATTTCTAATACATGTAATACTATGTTTTTGTAATTATGTTTTGTTTATTTTTGCACCTATTTCTAATTACGTCTTGTTTTTTTCTTTTTTATTGCGGTGATTGAACAAAGATGGCGGGCGACCGTCATAGGTCCGTGAACTCGATTTACCAAAGACCACGCCTTGGTCGCAGGAGGGGGAGGGGGGGCGGAGAGGATCGAACAAGAGGAGGAGGACCGCTAGCCACAGGAGGGGGGCCGTCTCCTCCCACGCCACGTGAGGAGGACCGCCACCCAGGAGGAGGAGTGGCACCTGTGGGACGAGTTAGACGAGGAGTTGGTTCGGCAGACGGAGGAGGAGGAGGTGGTGGAGGAGGAGGAGGAGGGGGGAGGCGGCGGCTCTCGAGTTCCGCTTCCTCCAACTCCTCTTCAGTGTCTACTTGCGAGGTCCCGCGAGCCTCCCACAGTTCCGCTTCCTCACCAACGCCCAAAGGATTCGCCTCAAGGACAAAAAAGTAAGTAATCAGATATGTTATCACCACTACTTCATATGATATGATGAAAAAACTAATAATTTTTCTTAATTACTTGTGCAGAACCGGGTGGTTGTGTCGGGTGGTAGCGCACGGCTAGTCAACGGCATCCTGAGTCTTCATGCGGCAGCAAAGACTTCCCGGCATTGTCACGTGCGCGCCGAAAGACGAGCCGGCCTACTCGCTTGACCACTACGCCGTCGCCTCCGATCGCGGAGTACCCCAACAAGGCGGAGCGGGCGGTGAAGGCGAGTTTTGATAAGTCTCTCTTGCACAACATTGCTCAATACGTCGCATTCATTGGACTTTTCTTGAAATAATGAATCGATACATCGCTTTTGTATGCGGACTTATTACGAGATGCGAGGAGGATTTGAGGCCGTAGGCGGAGCAAAGCGACTACCAAAGCCCGTAAAAAACTCATCACCGACATGCATCACGAGGCGCGATCCAAAGCATCGTAACCTACTACGGGTCAAGCTTGAGAGAGGAAAACCAAGAAAGACGCAAGAGAGATGCAACCCGGGAGCGAAGACCTTGAGGTAAATGAAGAACATCAATATTGATTCGATTTGAGATTAAGTTGGTTTAATTTGATCTTCTTATATGTCCAATACTTGATGACGTGTAGGTGATTCCCTGGTGGTGCCAAGCGTATCCCGAGTGTTGGGCGATGATGGTGGACAGGTGGTTCACGGAGGAGTACCTCAAGATGCACAGGGATGCCCGGGACCATCGTTTACTGATGCAAGGTCCAGCACACCATCAAGGTAGCCGCAACCTCGCCGGATACAAACAAGCATGGGTACGCGAATTGATTTATCTATTGTCACGCTCAGTTCTGTCTGATTTCTAATCATCGTGCTATCTTTCTCGCAGTCGGCGTCACATAGTGGCCAGGCTTGCTCGGACTTCCAGGCATGGTGTATGGCCCACAAGGGTAAGGCGATGTCCGACGTCTCCTTCAACCTGGAGGACCCGCCCGAGGCATACACAAACCCGAGCGTCCACTCCCGCATCAGTGAGTACACTGAGGTGGCGAGGTCGCTCCATGGGGTAGACCACGATCCGAGCACCCAGGACTTCGATGGAGAGGCCGTCATGAGGGCGGGGCAAGGCAAGAAGCATGGGCGGTTCTGGCTTGGCGACGGCGTCATCGACACAGCCTCTACTCTCTCTCTCTCCCAGATCCGAGCACGGAGCACGAGCGAGAGCCCGGCCATTCGCACACGGCCAACCGCCGACAAAGACCGGTCGACGACTCGAGGTTATTCTGTTTTACTCGTCATACATTGATCTTTACACACCTTAATTAGCTTTGCATTCTTGAAACATTGGAGTGAAATATTGCAGGCCAGGCCGGAACAAGAAATGAAGGAACGCTGTGGGTGAGGGCCCCAGCTTGAGGCCGAGCGGGCGGCGGCGTGCCCAGCGCAGAGGGCTGATGGACATTACAGATTTCCTACAAGGGTTTGGGCAATATATGGGCTTGTCTCTGCCACCTGGGCTGTTGGTTCCACCTCCGCCTCCGCGTCCTGCAGCTGCAGCTACTCCTGTGAGTATCAAAGTTTTTTACTTTCGCTTGTGCTTTGCTTGTATGGCCTCTATCGTCCTAGATTAGCTATCAAAATATTGTCTCACATGCAATCTTTTTTTCTCCTTTGTGCGTCTCCATCGGACGGTGGTTCAATAATCCACCTTATGCACCTACTTTAATGATGCATCCGGGCCTTCACCACAATCATGATGGCGAGATGAGTGCATGTTGTATTTTTACATTTGTTGTTCACTTGGTGATGGACTTGTGATATACTTGTGATGCACTTGTGGACTTTGATGGACTTGTAAACTTATTTGGATGGACTTGAGCACTTATTATTATATATTGTGATGGATGTGATATGGGCGGATGGATGAGATATATATGTGATGGATGAGATATATATGTGATATATGTTTGTATGAATGTATTTATCATGATGGAATGCAAAAAAAAAAAAATTTGCCGTTTTGGGTCACTTTGCCGAGTGTTGCACTCGGCAAAGGACGTCTTTACCGAGCGCAATGGTCACAACACTCGGCAAAGCTGGCAAAATGGGCAACCAGAAACCAGATTTTCTAGCTTTGCCGGGTGCTGTGACTATAACACTCGGCAAAGAAATTTTTAAAAAAAATTTAAACTTTGTCGAGTGCCTGCCGTGTTGGCACTCGACAAAGAGTTTTTTTTTAAAAAAAATAAAAAATCTTTGCCGAGTGCCTAGAGGGGTGGCACTCGGCAAAGAAAATTTTCAAAAAAAAAATAAAAGCTCTTTGCCGAGTGCCTTCCGGGTTGGCGCTCGGCAAAGAATTTTTTAAAAAAAATAAAAAATCTTTGCCGAGTGCCTGTAGGGTTGGCACTCGGCAAAGAAAATTTTCAAAAAAAAAATAAAAGCTCTTTGCCGAGTGCCTGCCGGGTTGGCGCTCGGCAAAGATTTTTTTTAAAAAAAATAAAAAATCTTTGCCAAGTGCCTGGAGGGTTGGCACTCGGCAAAGAAAATTTTCAAAAAAAAATAAAAGCCCTTTGCCGAGTGCCTCACGGTTTGGCACTCGGCAAAGAAATTTTAAAAAAAAATTTGCCGAGCGCCTCACGGGTTGACACTCGGCAAAGTGACCGTCAACGGGACCGGCGCCGTGACAGTCGCTTTGCTTTGCTGAGTGCCCCCGAGGCACTCGGCAAAGCCTTTGCCGAGTGCCCGATAAAATACACTCGGAAAAGAGTGATTTGCCGATCAATTTTTTGCCGTGTGTGCTTTGCCGAGTGCCGCACTCGGCAAAGCCTTTGCCGAGTGCCTCAGGCACTCGACAAAGAACCTGAATCCAGTAGTGATACTTAGGTTTCAAGCTGATTTGTATCCAGTCCAAACGACCGTTTGAATCCAACCCAACCTCCACAATAATCCAGCTCTCACAACCCATTCCGAAGGGCACCCACAACTAACGTCTCCATCACACAGACAACGATCAACGAAAGGGACGGGAAATCATGCATCCCCCCGCCCCACATGAAAAATGGTTAATCAACCCACCCAGATATTCCGTATTCGCTCCACGGATAGTCCGGCAGCTAATAATTCAACACGCTTAGGCGACCTCTCACGTCAGTCATGGTAGAACTATTTTCAGTACGAGTATACGGCCGGCCTCATCTGCTTCAAGGACGCGTCCTGACAAATCTGTATTTTTATATGAAAGAAAAAGAAAAGAAAAAAAAATTGCAGTCAAAATCAAGTAGCTGAGCAAGCAGACGCTTGCTGTCGATGACTCTCGGCCGGCCATGCATATGCTACGTGACAGTGAGAGACACACACAACACAAGTACCCCTGGACCCTGGTATTGGTATGTATGTAACGACAGCGTGTACAAAATACATATACAGTATAGTCATCGATCGTACAGTAGTGGAACTAGCTCTGAAGAAACTGCGGCTGTGTACGTATCATCAGAGAGAGAGAGAGAGAGAGAGAGAGAGAGGTCGTCTATCATGGATGCATCAGTTCCTTCGCTGCTGGGCCCAGGGCGAGTGGCGGTCGTTGGCGCCGGACCCCGGGTAGTCCTCCAGCTCCAGATCCATCCTCGTCCTCCCGCCGGCCGCCTCCACCTCTCCGGCTACGACGGCCTGAAATGATACAAGACAAGACGAATCATGTCACTCACTGCATGCGTCACTCAGTCTGAAACTACACGTACTGGAACATATAGCTAATTGAAGCCATCAGATTACAAGCACGGATAGTCCCAAAACAACAGCTGTGGTCAATTGATCTAACATAAGATCGAGAGAGACAATTGGTAAGCGAAGCCAGCCGACCACCTGATCGTCGTCCGCGCCGCACGACGACGATGGCGGAGCCACTGCCACTCTAGTATCCTCCTGCACCACCTCCAGTCCTGCTCAAATTGAAGTGAAAGGTGCATGCATGAGGAGAAACAGAAATCTTCAGAGAACTGCTTTAGCACAACGATCGAGCAGAGCACACGGACGGAGGATTCATTCAGAAGGGCCGGCGGGTCACCACTTACCAGGACGAGGAAATGAGGCGTCGACGGCAGCACCTGTCGTCGTGGGCGCGTGGATGAGGCAGCAGCAGCACAAGGCCAGGGCGACCACAGTCAAGCGTAGCCTCGCCATCTAGCTACCTGAGCTCTCTCCGATCCTCTCCAGGCACAGGCTTTCTTGAAATAGTCGAACTAGTGTGGTCGTTGCGCTAGCCTGCTGGCAATCACTGTTCGGCTGCATCCATGGGGTTCACATGGAGCTCTGGATGACTGGATCGTGCTCGGCGGCTATTTTTATAGGGACTTTGCTGTGGACGAATGAACAAGTGGGTCGCGATTGAGGCTTCTGAAGCAGCATCCATCCACGCACAGGCGTCAGGCACAGTGGTGGTGAGTAGCTGTAGCCCATCTTCGCTATATATCCGGCTTTTTCCACACACCAAAAGTGCTTCGTTATATATTAGTAGCACAAAGGATGAGCTTTTTTATACCTAGACTAGAAAAGTATAATAAAATACATGTACGGAGTAATGACCAATTGATCCGCATGCGCTGCGTTGTTTCTTTCCTGTGCATTTCCATTTGCATTGGCAGGGGGCCCTCTGATGACTGAACCTCCAAACGCAAGCAGACTGAATTTCCTCGATGGGCACGCATGCAGGCAAAAGGTGATTCAGAATGAGAAGGTTCATGTCATGTAAAAGGTGACTCAGAATGACATCTTTTTTTACAGTGACTCAAAAGAACCAAAAAAAAAAGTACAGGTACATTGTGATCAAGAGGAGATCTTATCGGCGTGCAAGTGCAGTGCATGCTGTTGCTGCTTGCGTATTGGATGCTGACGTGGCGCAGATCGATGATGCTGGGAGGGAATTTCCTGCTGCGACCTACTTGAGGACTTTGCCTCAGCTCAGCTATCCACCAATCCAGTACGTACCGGCTTTTCATTTATATCTTCAAGAGCAGCCAGCGTGGGCTGCAGAGTTGTAATAACAAACTAAAGAGGGTCCATTTCCTTAATCACATAGTGGATTCAGCACTCAAATAGGTAGCTTGTGACCCTCCACTGAACCTATTTTACCTTATCTCTGAACAAGTAAAAACAGTCCTTATATTAGCAGCTCTCAAGCCAGTTCTGTTCTGCCCAATTGGAGCTTGACAGCTGCGCAAAAAGACATTCTCCATAGGCGCCTTCTCCATATTCCTAACACCTAACTACCTAAGTGTTGTCTTCAGTGAAATCTGCAGCGACATTTTGGTAGAACTTTTGTGGAAAGTTCTGAAAGAACTAAGGCTTAAACAAGTGCGGTATATGTCAGTGGTAGAGGTTACCACTGAATTGCATGTTTGATGAGTCACACACAGCCTTAAAGGCACCAGCTAGCATCTTGTTTATGGTACATCTAAAACCAGCAATGCATGGATTGTTTTAGACTTCGTTCAGACGTGAGAGTGAGACAGTCTCCCTGCCGTGCTATGAGGTTGTCATTTCTCTGAAAAAGAAAGGGTGAGTTGACAGATTTGGCCAAGTTGACACGCGCTTTCTTCGTTGAAGTTGTAACAAGGCATGCAGTCGGCACTCGGCAGACTCTCTCACTCTCACGAGGGGAAAAAAATGAATGAGAAGGTGACCCGGCCCTACAATTTGTTACTCTACCCAAGACGACAAGCATGCACCCAGACGTAAAGAAGTTGCAATAATGCAAAGATCAGGTCAATTTTTGCCCTTTCTACACTTGTTCTCAGGTCACGAAGTCTTCTTGGGACAAAATACCATCTCGATCAGCTTTTCTGGTCCTCAGACTAGGTCCATCTTAATAAACCAATACCGGTTTCCCTGAAATTTCTCGACAATCGTTGGTCCTCAGACTCAGTGTACTTCCTTTTCTTTAATTTGCAGTTCAAACACGGACAGACCTGCTTGCCGGTTTTGATTTTTTCTTTATTTTTTTCATGATGACAAACACCACATGGATTCTGCTGTGAAAATGTAAAAGAATATTCATACACGTATTTGCAATTAGGATATCTGGGAAAGTATAGACAGAGGAAGGAAAATATATATACATTAATTAAGAACATCACCTAGGGCCTGAAATAAACTATTGGACTGCCAGCCCAGGCTTGCCTGCTGGTTTGGACCGGTTCCAACCTGGCCTGGTGATCTTTTTTTTTCCGACGACGCCGAAGCGCGTTTTTCATTAAAAAGAAAGGAGTTTCAAACAACAACTTGGAGACGGTAATCCAAAGTTACCTGGCCTGGTGATCTTATTGGGTCAAATTTTTTTATTGCCATACCAGCCCACGCTTGGATTTTGTTTTTTTCCTTGACCTATATAAAAGAAAAGACATAAAAATCTAATTATTTGAACATCACCAATGATACTAAGTTTGTTGTCCTGATTGTAATTAAGATGGCAGCTCACGTAAGCTTGCTAAATGTGGCTCCCGGATGAATGGGGGGACCTCTCCAGTAGTTTCATTGGACTGCATGTGTTGCAAACAACTGTAATGGTTGGACTGCATGTGTTGCAAACAACTGTAATGGTTGAAATTCCTACTCCCTTGTTCCAAGTTATAAGATGTTTTGGTTTTTTTAGACACTTTACCTTAATATGTATATATCTAAGGCCCTGTTTGGCACAACTTCTCTAGTAGCTTTACGAGCAGTCTGAAATTGATTTGTGCCAAACGGGTATTTTTGAAATAGCTTTACATGTGAAACTCCTTAAAACGTGCTCTCACAAGGGGTTAGTGTGGGGGTGAAGCTGATAATAGCTACTTCTCCTAGCTTCAACTCGCTCTGCAGGCCCTGTGTGGTATTACGTGAGATCATATTTTAATAAACAATATATGTAGAGCTGTTTTGCCAAATGATTCATCAAAATAGTTTCAATTCTATCGGTAGAGATGCTCGTCGAGAGCTGAAAAGAAAAACTAACAGTTTCACCGGTGAAGGGGAGCTGTGCAAAATGGAACCTAAGTGCATAGCAAAAGCTACGAGTACATAGGACTGAGGTAAGGGTTCAAAGGTAAATATAATTGACTTTTTTGCCCAATAAAAACTGTTTGCGTCTAGATGAAAAGAAACTGAAACAACATTTATTTGCAGCCGAAGAATGCAAATTTGTGCATTTTTTTTCTACAACGTTGTGGTCCATCGCTGTCTAAGAAAAAAACAGTTCATACTGCATTCGTCTTCCGCAACATCTACGCACAGCCCACGTCTAATAACCTTCTCTTCAAACTAGAACAACAAACATAACATCAGTGCTTACTCTAAAGGACTCTCAAAATGAAAAAAAATGTATCAGACTTAAGTGAGTGAATGAGAGAGAGAGAGGGAGAGAGAGAGAGAGAGAGAAAGAGAGAGAGAGAACAGAGAGTTGTTCACTCCTCACTTTCCAGGAAGCTTCCATGATCAGCGTGACGAAAGTTACAAGAAAGAATAAATACCAAGACCAAGACTCTGAATCTGTCAATCACCATCATCTTGCTGTCCACACGTATTTTCAAAGAGGAAACATCTTGTCATCTGCTTCGATGTTTCAGATTAATTCTGCTGAGACAACAATCAGCAAAAGCTCAAGATGACCTTTACTTGATTCTAAAGAAAAAAAAAGGTGACCTTGCTTCCTATATAACCTCCCGTGCTACGTTTCCCTTCTCCCATTCAATTTTCTGACCTTTACTTCCATTTTCTGACAACAGCCTATTCTCACCAAAGGAACAAGAACTTTCAGATCGAGCCCAGAAGCTTACGAGGCAACAGCAATGGAGAATTCATCGTGCGCTGCAGCATGCCATTTTTTGGTTCTCCAAGAGGCATGTGGTATCAACCTCTTCCTCAAATTCCTCGCTTGGTCCGTCTCAGTGTTGCAGATTCTCCTCCCCTGCTCATGCAAATCCTGCAACTGCAACTGCAACTGCAACTGCAACCATAGCTCTGCTGAGAAGGTGACACAGACACCGGTTATTACCACAGACAAAGAAGAAATAGAGAGAAGGAATAAAGATCAAGACGATGAGAAGGCGCTGACACAAGAAGATATCAAGACGGTAATGAGAAACATAGGTTTTAATTTGGATCAAGAGAACAACATGGCCATTGGCAATGATTCTATAGCTCGGATTTTCGATGACGACGAGCCGAGCTTGCAGGAGGTACAGCAGGCATTCTTGGTGTTTGATCACAACAACAATGGGTACTTCGACGCGTTGGATTTGCAGCGAGTGCTCAAGAGTCTAGGACTAGGGGAAGGTGTAGGGGTGGATGAGTGCGAGCAGATGATCGCCAAGTATGACACGAACAAGGACGGGAGAATAGATGTTGCAGAGTTTACCAAGGTTTTGGAGTCTGGCATTTGCTAAACTAATTTTTTGTGTGTGTGTGTTTGCTTTCCCATGTTCGAGCAGAAAAGAGATTGATGATAACAGGATGCTGAGATTTTGGTCTTGAACAGTACCAGAAAAAGATACTTCTCTCTTGAATCCTGATTAAGCAGTTCTGTGCTGCCCAAGGAAGATTTTTTTCTTCAATCATATGTACCGTGTTAAGATTAGTTACTATTGACTTCATTATACTCAGACATTTGGCACTGTATAATGCCGTGATGGTAACAAAAAAAGACAACATTGGCACAGTAGAACAGAAAATGTTTAACCAAGATATCAGTATTCAGGTGTTGGAGTATGATCCTAAAATTTGTCCTTTTGGCACTCCAGTAGATAAAAGTAAACAGATGTGGTTTTAAAATTAGGTAGAACCAGATCGGCAAGGTCCTGAATAGTCACATGTAGTTCTTTTGGATGGTGGCTATTTATAGTTTTATATACTCCAAAAGTTCCATTTAATTTGGATGCTTTATCTATATTTTTTTAAGATAATGGAATGAGGTTCGAGCATCTACATCGTTTGAGGAAATACACATATAAGATACTTAATTGTTAGGATGTCAGAGGTGTAATGTTTTAGTTTAGTTGGTGATTAATTGTAGTACCCGGTTTTAAGAACAAAACCAGATACACACCATATGTGAGCTCAGGAAGTCAAATCACACATATGGCTACAAATAGAGATAATATCAATAAACAATGCTTAATACATAACGTACTTAGTATAAAGGATATAATCTTAGACAGCAAACAACTGCAAGACAACTCCGATCTTCAGGTGAAGACTCCACTCCACAGGGACAACTGACTGGTTGTTCACAAGCCTAACTCCTCCAAACTCTAGCAATCTGGTAACCATCCGGGATTTTTATCCAAGTAAAATATAAAGGCAAGCGTAAGTACATGTCGTACTCAACAAATATAACATGGGGTTCATGAGGCTCAAAAGGTTGACACTGGTTTAACTGCGATTAGCTTTTAGTGAGTCAAAATTTTAGCAGTAGAGTAGCAACAAGTTTATCACAAGCCCGTATAAACATATGATCAGGTAAACATGAATAATGAATAGAATAAACAAATAATTAATAGTGATCATCTATTCCACAAGGGTTCCAAGGCCGCTCGTGGCCGTGAGCACGGCTGATATACTAGTTTTACACTCTGCAGAGGTTGTACACTTTCACTGTGAGTCGTGATTACCCATATGCACGGGTTTATAACTCCCAACACACTTTCAAGGTGAGCAGGCATGGTTCACTATGAAGTTTTTCAAAGGTTCGTCTAACAAGTTAGGGCCGCTAGGTTTTTAATTGACAAACATATGTAGAGCTCCCCTTTCAAATGGCACATTTCGCGCATGCTATACACATGAGGATAGAGGCCGCACTATACCCGATTCGTCAAGCCCCTCTTGCACCCTTTCGGGTAACCACTAACAAGTTAGAAAAAGGTCTTCATACTTGACTAAAGCCAGAGCCATGTGACCCTCACAGCTGTACTGTAAGTCCCGGATGATCACTTACAGATAAGTTCTTAGGAAGAGCAATCTAGAGCACCATAAAACCCAATGCTCCAGCCCTCTTAAGCCAAGTTGCTAAAAAACATATTTTAACGTTATTACATATACCATTAGTCAAGTTACAAGATCATGGTTTAAGTGGAGCACTAGCTTCATACTACCCAATACATTAACCAAAAAGTGTCAAGGTATAAGTTCAAGGCTAGGTAATCCTTAATGGTAACAAGGAAGCACATGCAGTATGAAATTAAGTGATTAAGGTGAATAGGACAACAAGGATGATCCCATGCTATACTTATCTTAAACTCATATCCTTCTTTTAGTCCAAAGCTTCAAAGGATTGCTTCTGGTTCACCACGTATAGCTCAGCGACTGGACAAGATCATAATGCACCACAAGCATCCAAGCACAAACATGCATAACATACAAATATGACTAGATTAGAACAATACACCAATCAACGAAATTGCTTGAAAACTAAACTACGTATCGCTATGAACACATAGATGTGAAAAGCATGCTAATCGAAGTCATGGTGGGCAAGAAACATCTACTAGTAAGATTTACTTCTTAAGAGAAAACAAGAAAGCTATGAACTTCATTATATAAAAGCATGTATAAGATATTTCAGAGAGATATCTAAATTTAATTAAGCCAAATTATATTTGATTTGAAAAACTAAAATAGATCTAATCTTATTTTTACTTGAAAAGGTCGAAGTAGAAAATGTAAGTTGCTTTTAATTGGAAAACTAATTGCATATAAATTGATTAGATTAATATTTAATTTTAAAGCACAAAACATGTTAAACATGGTTACTATCACGTAGATTGCGTCATTACGAATCTAACGCAACTTGAACGGAGCTAAAACGTAGAAGTTATGGCCTAAAGAAGGTAGTGGCAAAGCTGTAAATAGTTGGAACTTAATTCGAATTAAAACAAATCCAAAATCAGATTTTAAACTCGGGCAGGGACGGCGGGTTTGAATTCAGAAAAAGGGAGGGGCTCTTTAATAAAAATTCCAGCCGAAGGGGTATTGGCCGTTCTCGGCTGCTGGATTTGAGATGAACGGCTCAGATTAGATGGGAGAGGGAGAGGGAGAGAGAGAGTGACAGACTGCCGCAACAGTGACAGCTGCGGCGGCTGCCATGGCCGGCCGGGTTTAGACCTCACCGGAGTTCGTCGAATCGGCGACTACGGACTTCATAGATCACGGGGATAGCACAGAAATGGAGAGCGGGCGACGGCGAGCGCGACTAGGAGGTCTGGGAGGGCCGCGACGGCACCAAGGCGGCGCGGAGCTCTCTCGAGCGGCTCGGGGCTCCGGCGAAGCAACGGCGGCAGCGTAGCGGTGATAGAAAACGAGACAGGACGAGGGCGGGTACTGGGGACCTCCCTACCGTATTTCGAAGCGCAGCAGGGGCTCCTCGTCGACGGCGAAGCGGCGGGTCGCTCGAATCGAACGGCGGCGGCGGCGGCTTTAGGTTTTCGAGCTCGGGTGCGGTGCGGCGAGCTATGGCTGGGACGGTGGCGGCTTATATAGGGCGGCCTGACGTTGCGCGCATGCCCAAAATCTCGGAAGATATGGGCGCGGCAGCGGAGATTTCCTTCCCTCGGTCGAGTCCTGCTCGAGCACGACGCGAGGAAGACGGCGCCGACAGGTGAACCCAGCTTGTCAGCGAGAGAAGGCACGGGTCCCGGACGTCAGACCGAGAGAGGGAGAGAAAGGGAGGGATCGCGCGCGGGCCTTCGGTCCTGGGCCAGGGCGGCGCGTGGAGAGCTAGGCCGACACTGCTGCTGGGCTACGGGTGAAGACGGGGCGGCCCAAGAGGGAGAAAGGGAGGGGAGGAAGCGGGCCAGCGGGATGGAGGTGGAGCTTGGCTCGGCCTGGTGCTTGGGCCGCGTGAGGCGAGGGTGTGGGAGCTGGGCCTGCGGGCCAAAACTGAGAAGGGGAGAGTTTTTTCTTTTTAATTCCTTTTTCTTTTATTTCAAGGACTTTTCAAATCATTTCAAACGCATTTGAAATCATTTTGAATTTTGGATCCAAACCACTCATTGAAATAAATCAAATGCACTAGCATGGATGCACATCAATGTTGCTACATCCTATGATGAATTTTAATTTAAGGAAAATTTTTATTTTTCTATGTTTTCATGAGCACAAAAATTCCAAATTAAATCATTTTAGCTCTATTTCCAAATAATCAAATTTTGGGGTGTTACATTCATGTCGAGGTGGTCTCTGCAGCTTCTCTTGTATATGGACTAATATTAGCTTTTTATACATATAAAAAAGCAGATGAAAACTGTTCTCCCAAAAATAGCACACAGTAGAGTAGCTCGAAACTTTTTGTGTTACCTTGTAATCACTTCGCTGGCGTAGCAGAGTTACAGAGAGCCATGTGCTGCATTTTAGGTAGCCTACAATCATTGTTTATTCATTGAAAATTAGAGTCAGAATGGAGAACCTACAACAAAACTGGAAAGTAAATATTAGACGGACACATTGATATATAGGAGTTGTTGCTTTTCTTCCATTATCCAAAAAAAATGAGTTGTTGCTTGCCTTGGACCAATAGAGTTCTACTTTGTATTCTGAAGATGCAACCTTAGAATGTCTATAGTTCCTAATAACTGATTCATCCAGCTAGGGCAGCCCATAGCCACCGCACGCCTCGACAGGGTCCTTCCCGGGCATGTGGGGTTTTGGGTTTCAAGAAACCTCGTCGGCGTGTCTTGCGTATCATGCTCCTGACGAGGCTCCTCCGACGATGTGTCTTGCATATTGTGCTAGGCCCTACATCGAGCGATCTAGCTCCTTACTGGTGTGGTGACCCAACTCGGCGTCAACAAACTCATGAGTTCTCTCCGACAAGATTCTGTTATAAGCTCCGCTCGATCTATCGATGGTTCCATGCTCAACTTTCTCATGTAGTCCTATTGTAGGTTGCAACACTGTTCAGCAAATCCCTGATGCGCTACATATTGAACTCCACTTTGAGGTGTTCCTGCTTGAATTTCTTCTAAGGTATGATTCAAAAGAACGGAAAACCTTCTTAATAGTGGTAAACATGAACTAAAAACAAATCGTGTCATACTCAATGGATGCACGATGTATTTTTAATAAAGGAAGCTTTTATTAAATTCTCAAAGCATTACATAAAGATGATACAAAGCCTTAAAAACGTACTTTTGGCCTCTGCCTAACAAGAGGCACATAGCCACAAGACTAGAAAGAGACCGACACATTTGACTATCAATTTGTAGACTAGATTGCCACCCATGTGCTTGGGAGAAAATATCCTTGGCCACCTCGTAAACTGTTGCAAGACCACTATAACCAAGTCTGGTGAAGCCGCCTTCTGTAGAATAGCTCAAGTACGTAGCTAGTGGATGACCGAATAGATACTTGCACTCAAAGAACATGTTTTTTTTTCTTTTCAAAGACAATATTATTTCTACTAAGCCAGAGTGACCAACAAGTAGCCGCCGCTCCATGCAGAAGTAGTGGTAGATACTTGCACTCAAAGAACATGTTTTTTCTTTTCATAGACAATATCATTTCTACTAAGCCAGAGTGACCAACAAGTAGCCGCCGCTCCAAGCAGAAGTAGTGGTTTCAATTCTTTACTAAATCCTCGTAACCAACCACCATACAAGTGAGAAACACTGCAGGGTTTAGTTAGTCCAGTAGCCACTTGAATACTCGACCAAATAGAACAAGCGATGTGGCCATTCAAAAAACAAGTGCCTAATTATCTCATCTTTATGATAAAAGCAACACGTTTTACTACCTTGCTAGTTGCGCCTAGCAAGATTATCCTTGGTCAATACAAATCCTCTTCATAAGTAACATAAAAAAGATTTTGATTTTTAATGGGACTTCAGTTTCCATAAACTTTTGTTAAAATTTGGAACATGAACATTTATTAATGTTTGGTAGTGTGATTTCACTAAGAATTATCCATTGGATGTAAATTCCATTGGAATGCTTCTGGCTCTTGGGACAATTGTATGTTAGTAATGCATGGTAAAAGATTGTTCCAAGCTACTAACTTATAGGACATGTGAGATCCCTGTGCCAAGAGAGATTTAGTGGAGAAACGCAAAGGACTTCAACTATAGTGACATGTTTAGGCTTGGCTATGTTATAAAGACTGTGAGGCACGTAATAATGTATCTGCGTGTGTTCTACTACTATTCCCCAATTTATGGTCATCCTGGAGAGCAATGGTATATATAACTAAATTAATTATATTCTAAACTCTAACATGAAGAACCAAGATACTCCTATTTGAGAAAGTCCAAAAGCTGGAGAGCCATAACACGAATTCAAATCATCACATACTATTGCATAATGGATGGTAAAAATGAAGTCTAGAAATATGCACATCTATTCTAAAGAATGAATAGTTTTGCACATAGCATAATTTACTGTGACGAGACATGGATTCACATTGATCTGTTATCCTAGAAGTTATTCATTCTAATGTGTAGATTATATAGTGTTTTTCAGTGCATTCCATAATTCGTACAGACAATTGTTTGAAATGACACCTGAAAACAACAATATGCTCCTTGTATTGCCAGATAAATTTGTGTTTATCTGAATGCAGCTCTAAGCGGAGCAAAGGTATTGATCTTGTTGACTTCCTATAAAAATAGAAGGTTTGGATTTGGCTAAGATGTGTCGTCCTGCTCTGCTCTAGGAAAACACAATGCATGGCCCAGCACACCACTTTGTCGCCGACCTCTCTGGTCAATCAAATCACTCAAGAGGCAGAGCCATGGATCTTGGCCGGCACAAACACTTCAAGTGTAACTCGTGCTTCGGTCGTGTTTGCAAACTATCCTGCTGCAGAGTCTGTAATCAATATATAGTTCTGGTGCTCTGTCCTTGTTTTATAAATGGTTAGTCTAAGCTGACCATGCTTGAAAATACTATTATTAACGTGCTTCGCAGGGCCACAAAAAATGTTTTGTCTTTCTGGAGTTGAGTACAAAAGAGCAGTTGGAAGATGTAAATGGATCTTGTACAAGTTCACATTTATCATTTCTGCTAGTGTAGCAAAGTTGAATAATGGAGCCACGTGGTGCAGAAGGACTCTGTTTAGTCACACAACATTAGCCAGGATGGACATTTCATACCTATAAGTAGAGAGAGATTGCTAGTTGCTTTCATTCTGCCACTGAACTTGTTAGTAGTGTCAAAACCGACGACCTTACAATAATGTTCAAAAATCCCTGGCACTCCATAGTTTTTAGGATGTACTATCTACACAGATCAGTGCGCTTGGGAGGTATCAAGAAATTTGACTGGTTAGCATTATAGATGCCCTTCAAAAATTCCCACCATTCTAATGTTTTAGGTAGTTTAAAATATTTCTGAACAAACTTGTCGATGTTTTCAGTTGCAGAAGGTTCTATTTTCGGAGAGCGGAACCCTGTGCAATCTGTAGCAGCCTACACAGAGGGCGGATTACAGAACCAGTGGCACAGAGCAGGCATACATTTTGTGGATACAGGTCTAAGGCCTCAGACATTCATGCCTCAGGCTTGGGAAGAACAAGGATAACTGGCAGGTAATTGTTACATGCCTATCATCAAAACATTTTCCTTGCTAGTACTTTTGAGGTTTTGAAGTGTTGGAGGTTAAATCATTAATTAGGATTGCACCTTTCTCTGAATGCTTGGCATGCAGGAGTGGAAGAATAGACACAGTTCTGTGGGCCTAGTGGGATACAGATTCAGCAATTTTGGTCGAAAGAGTCACACCGTGACTTCTCCCTTGACATCCACCCTCCAAGGGCTGTATGCGTTTTCAAGCAAAGCTCCCAGATCTTGGCTTTTTGAGCAGGTAGCAGAGTAAAATACAAGTTTCATTATCCCAAATATAAAATCGAAGCAACTCCTAAAGCAAAGGAATCAATGAAACATGCCTCATACAACACTACAATGAGCCAGCGAAATTTATGCACTCTGCAAATGCACACAACAGCAAGTGAATGTTGTTGGAAAGATAACGATGCACGTACTCTCGGAGCCCCCATGCATAATAAAAATCCCTCAATCCATACATTATGATGCACATATTCATTCAGCTTGTAGGCATGAACCAACTGGAAGCACTGAATTAATAAATCCAATAATCAAAATCCCAATCCATAAATCCGATGAAGCCTCCACATGGTGCGACTGCTCCTACCTGCCTCCATCACATGATGTTTTTCCTTTGAATGGGTAAGGGCCTTCGGATCGGTATTGGAAGCATGTGATGAAACCAATGTTCTTTTTATGAAAGGGATGAAACCAATGTTTAGCCATGACACCAAATCTTAGTGTGGTTGAGTTGGATGGGGCCTCTTTACTTTCATAGTAAAGTTAGGCAATTAGGGGTTGAATGATTGTGAAAGGTAAATTATACATTTTTTTGCGAGGATTTAAAAATAAATTTAACACTTTATCTTAATCACAAAACATTAAAACAAACTGGAAACTCCCAAACCTAGCCAACAATGAATCATGTCAATCCGAGGTCGTTAACTTGAGATACTAATAAAACAAGCAGTGACAAAAGTTGATGAAACTTGTTCGTGCCAAGTTGATGCCCTAGCAAGGTTTTAGAAGAAAGTAAAGTCTAATACATTCAACAATAAATCAGTTTAAACCTATAACTGGGCATGCAAAACCACAGAAGATGAATAACATTACACACTTTACCGGGTTTACATGCAACCGTATGAGTTTCTTCATAGATCTCAAAACCTTAGATTGTGTTTTTTCTCCTTGTCAAAAAAAGGAGATACTAAAAAAAAAGGAGCAGCTGCCTCTCCCTCTGTCGTCAGTTGCAGTGCTCACCCAAGCCAAGTAGACAACTTGTCCCCTCTTCTTCCTTTTTTGAGCAAGTCTTCTTCCTATTATTTCCCAGATCGATGCCAGGACATGGGCCTTCTGAATTTTTAATTGGGCTTTCATGTAGCACAATGAATGAGCCCATGCACTGACTAACAATGCGGGCAAGAGGCTCTTTGGTGGACCTGCAATGGTGGTGCCAAGTCTTCTCACGCACGCCAGCTAACGGAGGTGGCTTCACAAGCATGGAGGTCCCCGGTTAGACCAATAGTGATCGTCGTCATGAGTAACACACTTGTGAAGTTCTTCGAATGAAAATCTTCATTATACTTGGACATTTGGCACTGTATAATTGTGACAAAAAAAAGAACAAAGAATCTTTAACCAAGATATCAGTATTCAGTTTTGAAATATGATCCTAAATTCTGTCCTTTTGCCACTCTAGTAGATAAAAGGATGTGGTTTTAAAATTGCGTACTGAACCGGAGAGACAAGGTCCTGAATAGTCGCATGTAGTTCTTGTGTGGTGGCTATTTATACCCAGAAGTTCCATTTTGGATGCTTTATCTGTAAGACACTTAACTGTTAGGATGTCAGAGGTGTTTTGATTGAGTTTAGTTTTTTTTAGATAATGGAAAGAAATTCTGGCTTCATCTAAAAAGAGGAATCAGACCAAGGTGTTACAAAAAGGCACTAAATGACAGCCTAAGTTTACAGAACAGAAAAGACTCAAAACTCAATCCTAGAAGTAAAAGGCCATCCATAGGAAGCGAAAAAATGCATAGCCGCATTCTCCATCTTGCGGCAAGCCTCCAAAATAAGCTCCTTCTGTATCTCGGACCGTTGCAAGTGTGTCCAGAACCGGAGCCAATGTGTTCCTCTGAATAAAACATGCAAAAGAGTTTTTGGTCGACTTCTGTCGAAAACAACTTCGTTTCTTGTTAGCCACATAGACCAACAAATCGCTGCTGTACCTGTCAGTAAAAGAGACCTGAAAGTTTTATCTTTCCCAGGATACCAATCATCAAATAAGTTGTGGACATTTAAAGGAGGTTTAATTCCTAGTACCATATGAACGGCCCTCCACAAAAATCTAGCATAAGTGCATTCAAAGAAGATATGTTGGATGGTTTCTTGACTGCTACAGAAGCAGCAAGTCATATCTCCATTCCAGTTCCTCTTTGACAAGTTATCTTTTGTGAGAATGACCCCCCCCTTTTAAAGAACCAAAGAAAGATTTTTATCTTCAAAGGAATCTTTAGTCGCCAAATTAACTGTGAAACTTTGATCCCGTTACTGACTAGAAATTTATACATAGAGCTTAGTGAGAAAATACCATTCTTGTGAAGGCACCAAACAAACACATCATGACCTTGTTGCCGATTAATATTAGCTACTCTAGTAACTAAACTGTTCCCACTAATGCTCTCCTAAAAGAAACATTAAGAGGTGCTGTACTTAGAACCACTGCAACCTTTGCTTGTTTCCTATGTGCAATATTATACAGTGTTGGGTATTGAGTTTTTAATGGATAATTACCCAACCAGGTATCTTCCCAGAACCAAATTTGATTACCATCCTTCAATCTGGAAAAACCCAAACTCAAGAAAGACTCCTTATCCCCCGAGACCTAGCGACTGCAGGTATGGAATCCAAGTGTTTGTAGTCAGCCTGTTAGATAATCTACTGCTACCTTGTGTGAACACACAGCAAGGGAAGGCGGCGCCGAAAAGGCTCCCTGCTGTGGTACTGTAGCCGCTGCAGAGGCAGGCGCCGAATGGCTCACCTGCCGCGCTGTAGCCACAGCAGGGACAGGCACCGAAGTCAGTCCTGCTGTGTTATCTAGTCACTGTTGCAGCATGACAGTTGTACTAGGACTAGATGGATAGAGTTGTATATATAGTTTGCCACTGCAACTTAGTAAAGATAGAGAGTTCAGTTTTGCCATCTCCTCTATAGAGCTCCGACCAACGCTGGTGTTTCTACTGTGTGTGTATGCTCTGTTCTCCCTCTCTTCTTCTACCTCCAGCCATAGAGTATGGTCGGACAACGTCTGTCGTGGTCGGCTGTGCTCGGCAAGATTGGTGAGTGGTCGACTCACCTGAGCTGGTGATCCTGTGTGAGCCAACAAGTGGTATCGGAGCCGTAGAAACGCCGTCGCCGGACTAACCGCTGGCGATGACGCACGGTTCGAAGATGGGTGACAGCAGTGGCACTGCTGTGGCTGCCCAGCCATGACAGGAGGTCGTTGTTCGCACGGTGCGAGAAGTCAGCAGCACCAGTTGGCCGACGTTGACTCGCACCAACTATGGAGAGTGGTCGGTGACCATGAAAGTCAAGCTCAGAGCCCGATGGCTCTGGAATGCTGTTGACAAGGGCACTGAAAATAAAGAAGATGACATGTCAGCGTTGGAGGCTATCCTCGCTGCTGTACAGCCGGAGTATAGGGAGCCGTTGGGGGCAAAGAACTCTGCTAAGGAGGCGTGGGAGACCATTGCGGCGATGCGCATCGGTTCCCACTGCGCAAAGAAGGCGACGGCCCAGCTTATGAAGCAGGAGTACACCAACCTCAAGTTCAAGGATGGTGAATCGGTGGAGGACTTCTCCCTCTGCCTGTAGACGCTCATCAGCAAGCTGAAGAGCCACGGCGTCACCATCGACGAAGAGGAGGTGGTGTCCATGTACCTCCACTCCGTGCCGGCAAAGTACATCTAGATCGCTCTCTCCATAGAGACGATGCTGGACTTGTCCCCCCTCACGATTGAGGATGTGACAGGCCGTCTGCGGGCGGTGGACGAACGCCTGGAGCAGGCGACAGCAACGAAGGACAGCGGCAAACTGCTACTTACAGAGGAGGATTGGGCTACTTGGAGGAACTTGGAGGAACTCTGGGGTAGCCTCCTCTAGCCGTGGTGGCGATGGCAAGCGCCGCGGCAAGGCTTCTTCAGAGAGGAAGAAGCAGGTCGACCCCAACGCCTGCCGGCGCTGCGGGAAGATGGGCCATTGGGCACGGGAGTGCCCAAATCACAAGCAGGAGAAGAAGGCTGAGGCTCATCTGGCGAAAGCTGATGATGATGATGAGGCCACTATCCTGATGGTGATGTTCTACGCACTGCACGACGTTGAGGTAGAGGAGAAGGAAGAGGTGACGGCAGTGGAAGGGCCTGGGAAGCACTACTACATAAAGTTTACTGGAGGCGGGCGATTTGGGTTTCCCATGGCCAAAAGCCGTCGTCCATTGTGCCTGACTGAAAAGCCACGGTAAATCGTGGCTTAACAACATGAGCGGCTTTGCCCTGCCATGGTTAATTTATTTACATGGCGGGGCGGTGTAACGTGCCCGCTGCGGTAAATATCTTACCACGGCACGCGTACACCGCCGCCCGCGATAAATAGGTTAACATGGCGGGCACCTTTTGTGGCCCGCCGTGGTTATGTTGATTTGCCGTGGCGGGCTTTATTATTTGCCCGCCTCGGTAAATTATTTCTGAATTAAAAAAAATAAAGCGAGGCATATATATAAATTCAAATAAAATACATCAAGCATATAAATTCAAATTCAAATTCAAATCACATCCAGATTTCACAGATTAAACTTAAAAAGTATGCAGACATTACACATGAAATAATATACAATGAATACATATTTCAGTTGTATAGACACAGTTATAGAGTAGTAAAGTAGAGTAGTATTAGAGTAGTAAAGTAGAGTAGTACTAGAGTAGTAAAGTAGTAGTAGTTGGCTCAGATTTGCCCCATAGTCATCACATCGCTTATAGACGGTGATCGCGGAGGAGCTCGGTGGCCGGCGCTAGGGTTTCGGGGACGGGGCCCAGCATGGAGGAGCTCAAGGGCTGGAGCAAGGGTTCCGGGAGAGGAGGAGGGGGCGGGCACGGGCACGGGGAGGAGGATCAGGGCGGGCGCGCGTGTGGCCGCTGCGCTAGGGTTCGGGGGCGGGCCCAGCCATGGAGGAGCTCGGCGGGCGCTGGAGCAAGGGTTCCGGGAGAGGAGGACGGGCCCAGCGCGGAGGAGCTCGGCGGCGCGATACTTCTCAATGGCCGGCGCTAGGGTTCCGGTGACGGGGCGCCGGAGGAGCACAGGGGCGGGGCGCGGGCAAGGGAGAGGAGGACGGGGGCGCGGACCGGGCACGGGGAGGAGAACGGGGGCGGGGATCGGTGCGCGGAGGAGCTCAATCGGCGGTGGAGATGGTGGCGGCGGCGTGAGATTTTGGCAGCCCTTCGGGGTTAAAACTGAACCGCGCGAAAGACTGAGAATGTTGAGGGTGGGGACGGCTTATATAGGTTGCGATTAACCACGGCGGGCAACGTAACAGCCCGCCGCGGGAAATGTTTACCATCAAGCGTGTTGAGTTAAGTTGCCCGCGTGGTCAAATTTTTTGTTGACCAAATCAAACTGAAGCCGTGATAAAATGTGGCCTAAAATGATATTTGATTTTTGACGAGCCAAAATATGGCTTGTGCCAAAATCTAAGCGTAGCAAAAAAATGTTTAGATGATAACCAAGCTAAATTCTTGATTTTTTCCTTCAAGTAAATATGGTTATGTGGAATCTTGTTTTGTAGATAAATTCTTAATAAATATTATAGTAAAAAGAAATTACAAATTAGACACATGATTAAATAGATATTAGCATTTGAAGTTTGATTATCAACTCAAGACATGCAAAAACAAAATATAGCAATAAGAAAGAGCCTCCATACATACAGTAGTGCCAAAGGACAATTGGTCCACACATGCCCGAAAAAGACGATCCCCAAATGCCGGAAAAGGCAAATCACTCTACACTGCTAAACGGTATTTTTAGAGTGAGATTCTCTGCTGATTGTGTGAAGCGATTCTCTAAAATAAACTAAGAGGCTAAGAGCTAAAAAAAGTAGCTTCTTCTAATTACATGAAATAAACTAAGAGGCTAAGGCTAAGAGTTTATGCTAAAGAATAAAAAAAATCATTTGTAACCTTATTATCACTCCAATCGAAGAACAACGAGGAGCGATGACACTCTGCGAAACGAACAATCAAGAACCGAAAGACCCGTGGAGAAGATGAAGTAGGCGGCGTGTTTATAGAGGCTTTACCAGGCGGGCAAGTTTAAACAACCACCACGGTAAATACTATTAACCATGGCGGGCAATTTATGCCGCCGCCGCGCGTAAATATAAATTTCTGCGGCGGTCGATTAATGTGGCCGCGCGGTTAATCTTATTAACATGGCGGGCCATTCATACCCTCGCCGCGGTAAATATCAATTTCCTGCGGCGGGCAAGTAAGGTGGCCCGCCACGGTAAACCCTTTTCCAGCAGCGGGCGCCTCGGTGGCCGGCCTCGGTGGCCGGCCACCGGTTAACCGTGGCGGGCAAAAGTGGTGCCCGCCACGGAGCCCATTTTGGCCACGCTGCGCAAATTGATTCGTGTAGTAGTGAAGGTCTTGAAAGCTGTCAACCTCAATGAACCACGCGCCCAAGTCCACCTCGGACATGTGGGTGGCGACCAGGAGCAGCGGTGGTATCTGGACTCCGGTGCCAGCAACCACATGACGGGCTCCAAGGAAGCCTTCTCCGAGCTCGACGACGATGTTACCGGTACGGTGAAGTTTGGTGATGGCTCTAGGGTGGAAATCCGAGGGCGCGACACCATCATCTTCAGGTGCCAGAACGGGGAGCACCGTGCGCTAACGGATATATATTACATCCGGTAGCTGCGTTCATGCATCATCAACATTGGCCAGCTGGATGAGCACGGTAGCGAGGTTTTGATCAAGGACAGAGTCCCCTAGATCAGAGACCGGTAGCAGCGACTTCTTGCCAAGGTAAAGAGGTCCCAGAACCGGTTGTACCTGCTCGACCTAAAGGTGGAGCAGCCGGTGTGCCTAGCGGCAAGGCACACCGAGGAGCCGTGGCTGTGGCATGCCCGGTTCGGACATCTTAGTTTCGACGCGCTTGGTCGGCTGGAGAAGATGGTTCGAGGGCTACCTCACATCAAGCACGGAGGCGAGTTGTGTGACAGCTGCCTGGTCGAGAAGCAGAGGAGGCTGCCGTTCCTAAAGGCGGCCAAGAATCACGTGTCGGACGCTCTCGAGCTCGTCCACGGCGATCTCTGCAGGCCGATCACGCTAGCCACAAACGGTGGTCGGCGGTACTTCCTTTTGCTCGTGGATGATTGCAGTCACTACATGTGGCTGTAACTCCTGATGAGCAAGGGCGAAGCGGCGACGACGATCAAGAAGTTCAAGATGCGCACAGAGGCCGAGAGCGGCAAGAAGTTCCGCATGCTGAGGACTGATCGGGGTGGCGAATTCACTTCGGTGGAGTTCGCTGCGTACTACACAGATCAGGGTGTGGTGCGACACCATACCATGCCGTACTCGCCACAACAGAATTGCGTGGTGGAGCGGCGGAACCAGACGGTGGTCGGCATGGCTCAATCCATGATGAAGGCCAAGGGAAGGCCGGCAAGGTTCTGGGGTGAGGCGGTGACCACGGCGGTGTTCATCCTCAACCACGCTCCCACCAAGGCCCTGAAGGGAAAGACACCATTCAAAGCTTGGTATGGGTGGAAGCCGAGCGTGTCCTTCCTCCGGACATTCGGTTGCATCGGCCATGTCAGGAAGACGAAGCCGATCCTCACCAAGCTGGAGGACAGGATCACACCGATGGTGTTCCTAGGCTATGCGGAGGGTACCAAGGCGTACCGACTCTATGACCCACGCGTAGACAAGGTGCTTGTCTCGCACGACGTCGTGTTCGACGAGAAAGCGGCTTGGGACTGGAACAGTCCGAGCACGGGGGAAGCTGGCGGCTTCACCAGCACCTTCATCGTCGAGCATTTGGTCATCCACGGTGGTGGAGACGCTGGGAAAGAGGTGTCGAGCACTCCGGGAGGGGTGCTGAGCACTCCAGTGATAGAGCCGAGCACTCCTGGGGCAGTGCCGAGCACTTCGGGAGGGATGCCGAGCACTCTGGGATGAGTGCCGAGCACTCCTGGAGGGATGCCGTGCATACCAGGAGTGGTGTCGGGAGGTTCTGCAGTGGTGGCGACCACTTTAGGACGGGTGCCGAGCACTCCTGTAGTAGAGCCAAGAGGTCTTGTAGTGGTGCCGACCACTCCAAGACTGAGGCTCAGCACTCCTACAGTGGTGCCGAGCACTGCAGGAGTTATGACGAGCTGTCCAGGAGTAGTGCCGAGCACTACATCCGGGGTGCCGAGCACTCCAAGTGCTATGCCGAGCACACCGGCAGAACAGGGAACTCCATCGACGCCAATCGAGTTCGCCTCACCTCCAAGTGACATCACTGAGTTTGTGCATGCCTTCCACGAAGGTGAAGAGGTGCGGTTCCGCAGGCTAGATGATATCGTCGGTGGCACAAGTCCCTCAGGCCTGGTGGGTAGGCTGCTCAAAAACCCAGAGCTGCTGCTCATCAGTGTAGAGGAACCACCCACGTTCACTCTAGCCGAGCACGATGGAAACTGGCGATGGGCGATGCTGGAGGAGATGAATGCGATCGAGGAAAATGAGACTTGGCAGCTCATCGATCCACTTACAGGATGCCGTCCGATCAGTCTGATGTGGGTGTACAAAGTCAAGTGGGATGAGTACGGTGCCATTGTCAAGCACAAGGCGCGCCTCGTGGCCCGAGGCTTTGCCCAGCGTGAGGGCATCGACTTCGAGAAAGTCTTTGCGTCGGTAGAGCGCATGAAGTCTATCCGTTTGCTACTGACTTTGGCAGCAGCAAATTACTAGCGCATCCATCACTTGGATGTTAAATCGGCCTTCCTCAACAACGAGCTGGCGGAGACGGTCTTCGTCAGGCAACCTCGAGGTTTCGCCGTCAAGGGAGCGGAGCACACAGGGTGCTCCGACTGCGCAAGGCGCTCTACGGGCTACTACAGGCCCCACGAGCGTAGAACGCCAAGCTTGATGCCACGCTGGGTGAGCTTGGGTTCATGAGGTGCACAACCGAACACACGCTCTACATGCGGCAACGGGGGAAGGAGGAGCTCGTCGTCGGCGTATATGTGGACGACTTGATCATCACCGGTGCGCGTGCGGAGGATATCAACAGCTCCAAGCGCAAGACAGGAGGAGGAGGAGGCACTCACGCTAGGTCAGAGCGCGTACGCCTCGAAGCTGTTGGAGCGGAGCGGCATGGCTGAGTGCAAGCCATGCGTGACTCCGATGGAGGAGCGGATGAAGCTGACGAAGGCCAGCACCGTGGCAAAGGTGGATGCAACACTCTACCGGAGCATCATCAGCGGTCTGCACTATCCAGTCCACACGAGGCCGGACATTGCGTTCACCGTGGGCTACGTCAGTCGCTTCATGGAGGATCCCTGAGAGGATCACTAGGCTACAGTGAAACGGCTACTACGCTACATCAAGGGGACAGTGGATCATCTTCCCCAAGACCGGCAAAAGTAGGCTGCGGCTCACTGTGTTCAGCGATGCAGACATGGCGGGGGACATCGATGGAAGGTGGAGCACCTCTGGCGTGCTCGTCTTCCTCGAGTGTACTCCAATTTCATGGCTGTCGCTAAAACAGAAGGTGGTGGCGCTATCTACGTGCGAGGCAAAGTATGTAGCGGCGGCCACAGCGGCGTGCCAAGTTGTGTGGCTGCGCTGGCTGCTGGGAGAGCTGACCGGTGTGGAAGCTCGCCCACCAGCACTGATGGTGGACAACCAGCCCGCCATCGCTCTCGTGAAGAATCCGGTTCTGCACGACCGGAGCAAACACATCAACGTGAAGTTCCACTTCCTCAGGGACTGTGTCGATGGAGGGCAGATCGTCATCGAGTTCGTCGAAACTGGTCGGCAACTCGCGGACTTCCTCACAAAGCCGCTCGGACGTCTTCGGTTCGGGTAGGGGAAGAATTGTTAGATAATCTACTGCTACCTTGTGCGAACATACAGCAAGAGAAGGTGGCGCCGAAAAGGCTCCCTGTTGTGGTACTGTAGCCGCTGCAGAGGCAGGCACCGAATGACTCACCTGCTACGCTGTAGCCACAGCAGGGACAGGCGCCGAAGTCAATCCTGCTGTGTTATCTAGTCACTGTTGCAGCATGGCAGTTGTATTAGGACTAGATGGATAGAATTATATATATAGTTTGTCACTGCAACTCAGTAAAGATAGAGAGTTCAGTTTTGCAATCTCCTCTATAGAGCTCCGGCCAACGTTGATGTTTCTACTATGTATGTATGCTCTGTTCTCCCTCTCTTCTTATACCTCCAGCCATAGAGTGTGGTCGGACAACGTCTGTCGTGGTCGGCTGTGCTTGGCAAGATTGGTGAGTGGTCGACTTACCTGAACCGGTGATCCTGTGTGAGCCAACACAGCCAAGATCCATTGCTCTGCTTCTTGAGTGATTTGATTGACCAGACAGGTTGGGGACGAAGTCGTGTGCTGGAAAATGCAATTGTTTCTCTCCTTCCTGTTGATCTAGGTCGGGAGCAGGATGACACATAGTCAAATTCAAAAAATTTATTTTTATAAGAAGTTAACCAGCTCACTACCTTTGCTTTGGTAGGAGCTGCATTTAGATAGGTGCTCTTCTAAAATGGTTGGAAATATGAAGTTATACGGCAATGAAGGAGCATATTGGTGTTTTCAGGCAGCATTTCATATAATCTGCACATTTCTTTTTTCCGAAAACCTGGCAGGATCTCTACCTCTCAATTAAGGAAGGAAAGAAGTTATATGTACATGAAAGTCTGGAAGTCTGGCTAGCCCCACCGGGCACACACAGAAAAACATTTTATCTTTGACATATTTATTTCTCAATAACTGTTGCCAAACCCCCTCTTCATTGCAAAGCTTAAAAAGCCATTTACTCAAAAGACATTTATTTTGTAGATCTATGTTTTGAATTCCTAGACCACCTTGTTCTTTTAGTAGTTGGTGCTTCATGTCGAGGTAGTGTCTGTAGCTTCTCTTGTAATAGACTATTATTAACTTTTTATATATAAAAAAAAGTAGATGAAAATTGTTCTCTGAAAAATAGCACAGTAGATTAGCTAGAAAACTTCAGACTTGAGTGTTACTCTGTAATCATGTCGCTGGCGTAGCAGACTTTCAGAGAGCCATGTGCTGCGTTGAAGGTAGCGTAGAATCTTTGTTTATTCATTGAAAATTACAGTCAGAATGGAGAACCTACAAAAAAACTGAAAAGTAAATATTACATGGCCACATTGATATATATGAGTTGTTGCTTGCCTTGTACCAAAAGAGTTCTGCTTCTTAGTATTCTGTCAATTCTGAAGCTGGAGTCTGGCAGTGTCAAAAGTTCCTAACTAATACTATCACACAGCATGGATTGGAAATGGCAGTCTTCATTGGGCAAATTTGTTACCAACTATCACATAGTGGCCTTGGGAGGTATCAGGTAATTTGATTGGTTTAGTAAAATGTTGCTGATTTAAATGAACTCTTTCTTTTGCAATCTCCATAATGTCATATATGATATATCTTAGATGGTCAATATTTCCCAATGAAAATTCATCACTTAGGAGTTTTCTCCAACAAGATTTTTTTTTGTTTTAAGTTCTGCACTGTCGATGGTTCCACGCTCAACTTTCTCCTGTACTCCTGTTGTAGGTGGCAACAAAGTTGAGCAAATCTCTGATGGGCTACATGGTCAACTGCACTTTCAGGTGTTCCTGCATGATTTTCTTATAGAGCTGCAGATATGAATTCCAAAGAGAACAGAACACGTTAATAACAGTGGTAAACATGAACTAAAAACAAATTGTGTCAGACTCAATGGCTGCACCATGTAAGGCACGTTATAATGTATTTGCATGTGGTTGCGCTATTCCTCAGTTTATGGTAATCTTGGAGAGCAATGGTAAGGATAACATGAAGAACAAAGATACTGCTCCTATTTGAGAGAGTCCAAAAGCTGGAGAGCCTGAATACGAATTCAAATCATCACATACTTTTGCACGATGGATGAAAAAACTGAAGTCTAGAATTATGCACACCTATTCTAAAGCACATAGCACAATTTACTATGATGAGACACGGATTTGTATTGATCTGTTATTCTAGAAGTTATTCGTTCCAAATGTGCAGATTATAAAAATGCACGTCTAGCCTCTCATAGAACACATTGGTCAAAGATTGCCAGGTTGGAAGGGCAAACTTCTAAACAAAGCAGGATGGCTAACGTTGGTCACTTTAGTACTCTCTTCCATGCCTACGTACCACCTGACTATCTTCCCGCTCGCCGCTTGGGCCAAGAAGCAAATTGACAAAATTCGAAGGTCCTATCTATGGAAGGGATCGAGAGGAGAATGCAAATGGAGGTCACTGCCTTGTCAACTGGCCGTTAGTTTCCAAGCCAAAAGCCCTTGGAGGCCTGGGGGTGCCTGAGTTGGACAAATTCGGGAGAGCACTGCGATTGTGATGGCTATAGCAGGAGTGGACGGACCCCTCCATGCCGTGGGCTGGATCTGAACTCCCTTGCAAACTGGTTGACAGACTACTCTTCAACGCATCAACCATTGTCACGGTCGGGGATGGCATAAAAACAAAATTCTAGCATCATAGCTGGGTAGATTGAGAAGCTCCTAGGAACCTAGCGCCGCATCTCATTGAGTTGGCAAGAAGGAAGAACAGATCTATGCAGCAAGAACTCCACAACCATGCCTGGATTCGGGCACTTCGGGGTAGGATCACAACGGCCACCCATGTGGAAGAATTCATATCCCTCTTGGATCAGATTACAGAATGTTCAGCTGCAGCCGGAAATGCAAGACTCCATTATCTGGAAATGGATGCCTGATGGAAAATACTTGACTCGCTCGGCGTACCAAATTTAGTTCCAAGGGAGCTTCATAAAAATCCGTCCAGAACTCATTTGGAAAGCTCACACGGAAAATAAATGCAAGTTCTTTGCATGAATCCTTATCTAGAACAAGATCCTCATGGCGGATAATTTGCAACTAAAGAATTGGCCTCATCAAGATCATTGTGTCATGTGCAATGGGCCACTGGAAACCGGCCTTCACCTGTCCTGCTATGCCCTGTAGCTAAAGAGGTTTGGTGTCATGTGTTGTCATGGGAGCGCTTTGACATGGACTTAATCCAGCATCAAACCCAACCAACAGAGATAACAACATGGTGGGAACCAGCGGCAACCAAAGTCCCAAGGGAGTGACGATGACACTTCAACGGGGTGGTGATATACACGATGTGGAATATTTGGAAGAAAAGAAACACAAGGATTTTCCAAGACGCAGCCATGGATGCTCGACAAGTGGTCTTGAAAGCCAAGGAGGACATTAACATGCGCTTTAGGGTACTTAACAACGTGACTTAGCCTCCACTGTGTAACCCCACAAGAGGGGTAGGAGCTGGGTGTTTCCTTTTTTTTTCTGTGTGTGCCCGTGGGGCTAGCGGACTTCGGACTTTCCTGTACATATGACTTCTTTCCTTCCTTAATTGAGAGGTAGAGCTCCTGTCAGGTTTTTCGGAAAAAAACGTGCAGATTATATGAAATGCTGCCTGAAAACACCAATATGCTCCTTCATTGCCGTATAACTTCATATTTCCAACCAATTTAGAAGAGCTCCTATCTAAATGCAGCTCCTGGCAAAGCAAAGGTACTGAGCTGGTTAACTTCTTATAAAAATAAATTTTTTGAATTTGACTATGCGTCATCCTGCTCTCGGCCTAGATCAACAGGAAGGAGAGAAACAATTGCATTTTCCAGCACACGACTTCGTCCCCAACCTGTCTGGTCAATGAAATCACTCAAGAAGCAGAACAACTCCATACCTGCAATCGCTAGGTCTTGGGGGTGGGGGGCTTTAAATGTAACTCATGCTTCAGTCGTGTTGCAGAGCATAGTCTCTAATCAATAGTTCCGGTGCCCTGTCCTTGTTTTATACTCCGCAAATGGTTAACCTAGGCTGACTGTGCTTCTAAGAACTTTTATTGCTTCCCTCTTAATACAAAACGTCACAAAAGAAGTTTTCCAGCTTTAGGTTCTTCTGCGTTGATTCTATCACTGTATCAACACGTTTGAGAACATTCTACAAGAAGATAGAAATGGAGTAATTATTATTTTAAAGTTTGTTCATATTCGAAGGGTGAAATAACACTTATCAAGCAATACTTTTGGCTTTCCGTTTAGGCTGTTTGGCCGGAACGATGCTTTCATAATTTTTTTCGCATGCATGAGTAGAACTGCTGTAACTGACCAATATAATTTGTCGTCCTCCATTTCTGGAACAGGCATATGGTGAAATTCAAGGGAGCCGCAAGCTTTTACTCACCAATTGAGTAGCAACCGTGAAGACTGGTGGCAGAGATTGCACCATAAAAACGAAGGGCACACTGTGACGATTAATAGCAGTAGTTTTTGTGCTCGTAGTACAGATATAATTGTATCCCGTCCTAAAATGTTCTGCCTTTGTGGAATTGAGTACAAAAAAGTACAAAACAGGAGATGGAAGATGTAAATGGAACATGTACTAGTTCACATTTACCATTTGTACTAATATAGAAAAAGTTGAATAATGAAGCCATTTAATTTGGTGCATCTGAGGCCTCCGTTTTGTAACACAACACTAGCCAGGACGCACATTTTATAGGGGCACATAATATATATGGAGAGAGATTGGTAGTTGCTTCCATTCTACCACTGCAGTTCTTAGTAGTATCAAAACCGAGACCTTACAGAGATCAAAAAAAAAAAAAACCCCAGACCTTACAGGCTCCGTTCGCTTGTCTGAAACTTGGCTGAAATTAACTGAAAAATACTATTCTGGCTGAAATGTTGTGAGAGAAAAATACCGTGAGCCTAAGTCTACGGCTTGATTCAAGATCAGCCCAGGCAACAACATTCAAATGAATATGTTGCAACAATACACATCTAATCATATAATCAATGAATACATGAGCCTAGTTTCACTAGGAATGGCCACCCATGTGTGAAATTCAACAAGACCCAACATTGTAGCAATTGAACTTGACTGGTTCTCTATGTCGAGGTGGTGTCTATAGCTTCTCTTGTAATGGACATGTTTATAACAGGACAAAAGCAGATGAAAACTGTTCTCTTAAAAATAGTACAGTAGAGTAGCTCAAAAACATCAGTGTTACCTTCTAATAAAAAACACTGTACCAAGTCACTGGCAGCAGAGTTTCAGAGAGCCATGTGTTGTATTGAAGGTAGCGTACAAGCTTTGTTTATTCATTGAAAATTACAGTCAGAATAGAGAACCTAAAACAAAACTGAAAAGTAAATATTGTTAGATAATCTACTGCTTCCTTGTGTGAACATACGGTAAGAGAAGGCGGCGCCGAAAAGGTATCCTACCATGATACTGTAGCCGCTATAGCCACAGCAGGGGCAGGCGTCAGAATCAGCTCTTGCTATCTCATCTAGTCACTGCAGCAGCATGACAGCTGTACCAGGACTAGATGGATAGAGTTGTATATATAGTTTGCCACTGCAACTCAGTAAAGACATAGTTCAGATTTGCCATCTCCTATACAGAGCTCTGGCCAACGCTGGTGTCTCTGTTGTGTGTGTATGCTCTGTTCTCCCTCACTTCTTCTACCTCTAGCCATAGTGTGTGGTCGAACAATGTTAGTCGTGGTCGACAAGACTGGTGAGTGGTCGACTCACCTAAGCCGGTGATCCTGTGGGCCAACAAGTGGTATCAGAGCCGTACAAGCGCCGTCGTCGGACTAACCGCTGACGATGATGGACGGTTTGGAGATGGGCGACAGCAGTGGCACTGCTGTGGCTGCCCAGCCACGATAGGAGGTTGTTGTTCGCACGGTGCAGGAGGTCAGCGACACCAGTTGGCCGACGCTGACTTGCACCAACTATGGAGAGGGGTCGGTGACCATGAAGGTCAAGCTCAGAGCCCGACGGCTCTGGAATGCTGTTGACAAGGGCACCGACAATGAAGAAGATGACATATCAGCATTGGAGGCTATCCTCACTGCTGTACCGGCGGAGTACAAGGAGCCGTTGGGGGCGAAAAGCTCTGCTAAGGAGGCGTGGGTGGCTATTGCGGCGATACGCGTCAGTTTCAACCGCGCAAAGAAGGCGACTGCCTAGCTTCTGAAGCAGGAGTATGCCAACCTCAAGTTCAAGGATGGTGAATCGGTGGAGGATTTCTCCCTACGCCTGTAGACGCTCATCAGCAAGCTGAAGAGCCACGGCGTCACCATCGACGAAGAGGAGGCGGTCTC
Organism: Miscanthus lutarioriparius; assembly: GCA_904845875.1. Taxonomy (NCBI): domain Eukaryota; kingdom Viridiplantae; phylum Streptophyta; class Magnoliopsida; order Poales; family Poaceae; genus Miscanthus; species Miscanthus lutarioriparius. Next base: position 35,176,347 of record CAJGYO010000010.1, read on the forward strand.
CAAGTACCTCCACTCCATGCCAGCAAAGTACATCCAGATCGCTCTGTCCATAGAGACGATGCTGAACTTGTCCACCCTCACCATTGAGGATGTGACAGGCCGTCTACGGGCGGTGGACGAGTGCCTAGAGCAGGCGACAGCAACGATGGACAACGGCAAACTGCTGCTGACAGAGGAGGAGTGGGTTGCTGGAGGAACTCTGGGGTAGCCTCCTCTAGTCGCAGTGGAGATGGCAAGCACCGCGGCAAGGCTTCTTCGGAGAAGAAGCAGGTCAACCACAACGCCTGCCGGCGCTGCAGGAAGATGGGCCATTGGGCAAGGGAGTGCCTAAATCGCAAGCAGGAGAAGAAGGCTGAGGCTCATCTAGCGCAAGCTGACGATGATGATGAGGCCACTATCCTGATGGCGACGTTCTGTGCACTGCACGCCATCGAGGCCAAGAAGGGATTGGTGATGATAGTGAAAGGGCCTGGGAAGACCCTAAAGGCTGTCAACCTTGACGAACTACGCGCCCAAGTCCACCTCGGACGTGTGGGCAGCGAGCAGGAGTAGCGGTGGTACCTGGACTTCGGCGCTAGCAACCACATGACGGGCTCCAAGGCAGCCTTCTCCGAGCTCAACGACGATGTGACCGGCACGGTGAAGTTCAGTGACGGCTCAAGGGTGGCAATCCAAGGGCGCGACACCATCATCTTCAGGTGCCAGAACGGCGAGCACCGCGCACTAACGGATGTATATTACATCCCGCAGCTGCGTTCGAGCATCATCAGCATTGGTCAGCTGGATGAGAGCGGTAGCGAGGTACTGATCAAGGACGGAGTCCTTAGGATCAGAGACCAGGAGCAGTGACTTCTTGCTAAGGTAAAGAGATCCCAGAACCGGTTGTACCTGCTTGACTTGAAGGTGGAGCAGCCGGTGTGCCTAGCAGCTAGGAACACCGAGGAACCGTGGCTGTGGCATGCCCAGTTCAGACATCTCAGCTTCGACGCACTTGGTCGGCTGGAGAAGATGGTCCGAGGGCTACCCCACATCGAGCACGGAGGCAAACTATGTGACAGCTGCCTGGCCAGGAAGTAGAGGTGGCTGCCATTCCCAAAGGCGGCCAAGTATCACACAGCAGACGCTCTCGAGCTCGTCCACGTCGATCTCTGTGGGCCAATCACGCTAGCCACAAATGGTGGTTAGTGGTACTTCCTCCTGCTCGTGGATGATTGCAGCCGCTACATGTGGCTGCAACTCCTAACGAGCAAGGACGAAGCGGCAGCGGCGATCAAGAAGTTCAAGATGCGTGTGGAGGCCGAGAGCAGCAAGAAGCTCCGTGTGCTAAGAACTGATCGCGGCGGCGAATTCACTTCGGTGGAGTTCACTGCATACTGCGTGGATCAGGGTGTGGTGCGACACCACATCGCGCCGTACTCGCCATAGTAGAATGGCGTGGTGGAGCGACGGAATCAGACGGTGGTCGGCATGGCTCGATCCATGATGAAGGCCAAGGGCATGCTGGCAAGGTTCTGGGGTGAGGCGGTGACCATAGTGGTATTCATCCTCAACCGCGCTCCCACCAAGGCCCTGAAGGGCAAGACGCCGTTCGAGGCTTGGCATGGACGCAAGCCGAGCGTGTCTTTCCTCCGGACATTCGGCTGCATCGGCCACGTCAGGAAGATGAAGCCGGTCCTGACCAAGCTGGAGGACAGGAGCACACCGATGGTGTTCCTAGGGTACGCGGGTGGTACCAAGGAGTATCGGCTCTACGACCCACGCGGAGACAAGGTGCTTGTCTCGCGCAACGTCATGTTCAACGAGAAGGCGACCTGGGACTGGAACAGTTCAAGCACGGGAGAAGCTGGTGGCTTCACCAGCACCTTTGTCGTTGAGCACTTGGTCATCCATGGTGGTGGAGACGCTGGCGAAGAGGTGCCGAGCACTCCAGCGACAGAGCCGAGCACTCCTAGGGAGGTGCCGAGCACTTCGGGAGGAGCGCCGAGCACTCCAGGAGTGGAGCCGGGAGGTCCTACAGTGGTGGCAACCACTCTAGGACGGGTGCCGAACACTCCTGTAGCGGAGCCGAGGGGTCTTGTAGTGTTGCCGACCACTGCAAGACGGGTGCCGAGCACTCCTAGAAGGGTGCAAACCACTCCAGGAGTGGTGATGAGTGGTCCAGGAGTAGTGCCAAGCACTGCATCCGGGGTGCCGAGCACTCCAGGTGCTGTGCCGATCACTCTGGCGGAACAGGGAACTCCATCAACACTGATCGAGTTCGCCTCACCTCCAAGTCACATTATAGAGTTCGTGGATGCCTTCCGCGATGGTGAGGAGGTGCGATTCCGCCAGCTGGATGACATTGTTGGTGGCACAGGGCCCTCAGGCCTGGCGGGTCGGCTGCTCAATGACCCAGAGCTGCTGCTCGTCAGTGCAGAGGAACCACCCACGTTCGCGCTAGCCGAGCGCAATGGAGATTGGCGACTGGCGATGCTGGAGGAGATGAAGGCGATCGAGAAAAACGAGACTTGGGAGCTCGTCGATCCACCTCCAGGATGCCGTTCGATCGGCCTGAAGTGGGTGTACAAGGTCAAGCAGGACGAGCATGGCGCCATTGTCAAGCACAAGGCGCGACTCGTCGCCCGAGGCTTTGTCCAGCGCGAGGGCATCGACTTCGAGGAAGACTTTGCGCCAGTAGCGCGCATGGAGTCTGTTCGTTTGCTACTAGCCTTGGCAGCAACAAAGGATTGGTGCGTCCATCATCTAGACGTAAAATCAGCCTTCCTCAACGGCGAGCTGGCATAGGGTGCTTCGACTGCGCAAGGCGCTCTACGGGCTACGGCAGGCCCCATGAGCGTGGAATGCCAAGCTTGACACAACGCTGGGCGAGCTTGGGTTCACGAGGTGCGCAACCGAGCACGCGTTCTACACGCGGCGATGGGGGAAGGAGGAGCTTGTCGTCGGAGTGTATGTGGATGACTTGATCGTCACCGGTGCGCGTGCGGAGGACATCGACAACTTCAAGCGTGAGATGGTGGCTCGTTTTCGAATCAGCGATCTCAGGGCGCTATCCTACTATCTCGGCATCGAGGTGAGATAGGGGAAGGAGGCACTCACGCTCGGTCAGAGCGCGTATGCCTCGAAGTTGTTAGAGCGGAGCGGCATGGCGGAGTGCAAGCCATGCGTGACTTCGATGAAGGAGCGGCTGAAGCTGACGAAGGCTAGTACCACGGTGAAGGTGGATGCAACACTCTATCGGAGCATCGTCGGCGGTCTGCGCTACCTAGTCCATATAAGGCCGGATTCTGCGTTAAATGCGTGGGCTACGTCGGCCGCCATGGAGGATCCCAAAGAGGATCATCAGGCTACGGTGAAGCGGCTACTACGCTACATCAAGGGCCGTAGATCGTGGGATCGTCTTTCCCAAGACCAACAAAGTAGGCTGCGACTCAACGTGTTCAGGCCGACGCAGACATGGCAGAGGACATCGATGGGCGGCGGAGCACCTCTAGCGTGCTCGTCTTCCTCGGGTCGGCTCTGATCACAGGGCTATCGCTAAAATAGAAGGTGGTGGCGCTATCTACGTACGAGGCAGAGTACGTAGCGGCAGCCACAGCGGCGTGCCAAGTTGTGTGGCTGCGTCGGCTACTGGGCGAGCTGATCGGTGTGGAAGCTCACCCACCAGCACTAATGGTGGACAACCAGCCCGCCATCGCCCCTCGTGAAGAATCCGGTTCTCCACGATCGGAGCAAGCACATCAACGTGAAGTTTCACTTCCTCAGGGACTGTGTCGATGGAGGGCAGATCGTCATCGAGTTCGTCGAAACTGGTCGGCAACTCACGGACGTCCTCACCAAGCCGCTCGATCATCTTCGACTCACGGAGCTGAAGGAGATGATCGGCATGGAGGGGGTTCAAGGGTTAGTAGTAGGATTAGGGGAAGAATTGTTAGATAATCTACTGCTCCCTTGTGTGAACACACGGCAAGGGAAGGCGGCGCCGAAAAGGTACCATGCTATGGTACTGTAGCCGCTGTAGGGGCAGACGCCGAACGGCTCACCTGTCCCACTGAGCCACAGCAGGGGCAGGCACCAGAATCAACCCTTGCTATCTCATCTAGTCACTGTAGCAGCATGGCAGCTGTATTAGGACTAGATGGATAGAGTTGTATATATAGTTTGTCATTACAACTCAGTAAAGACAGAGTTCAGATTTGCCATCTCCTATACATAGCTCTGGCCAACGCTGGTGTCTCTGCTGTGTGTGTATGCTCTGTTCTCCCTCACTTCTTCTACCTCTAGCCATAGTGTGTGGTCGGACAACATTAGTCGTGGTTAGCAAGACTGGTGAGTGATCGACTCACCTGAGCCGGTGATCCTGTGGGCCAACAAATATTAGATGGCCACATTGGTATATATGAGTTGTTTACCTGGGACCAACAGAGTTGTGCTTCTTTGTATTCTGAAGCTACAATCTGGCAATGTCAAAAGTTCCTAACTACTATCACACAGCATGGATTGGAAATGGCGCTCTTCATCGAGCAAATTTGTTACATATCTGCATTGAATAGTGGCCTTGGGAGGTATCAGGTAATTTGATTGGTTTTAGTAATATGTTGCTAATGTAAATGAACTCTTTCTTTTGCGATCTCCATTGTTTCATATATCTTAGATGGTCAATGTTTTCCAATGAAAATTCATCACTCAGGAGGTCTCTCCAACAAGATTTTGTTACACACTCTGCACTGCCGATGGTCCCATGCTCAACTTCCTCCTGTTCAGGGTGCCAATACAGTTCAGCAATTCCCTGATGAGCCACACGGTGAACTCCTCTGTCATATGTTCCTGCTTGATTTTCTTCCATTGCTGAAGATATGAATTCCAAAGAACAGAAAAACCTTATTAGCGTTGGTATACTTGGCTGCACCATTTAAGGCACATTATAATGTATCTGCATGTGATTCTACTATTCCTCAATTTATTGTAATCTTGGGGGACCAATAGTATGTATAACTAAGTTAATTATATTCTAAACTCTAACAAGAAGAACCAAGATATTTGAGAGTCCAAAAGCTGGAGAGCTATAACACGATTTCAAATGATCACATACTTTTGTTTGATGGATGAAAAAAATGAAGTCCAGAATTATGCAAACCTATTCTACAGAATGAAAAATAATGCACATATAGCACAATTTACTCTGATCAGACACAGATTCGTATATTGATCTGTTATCCTAGAAGTTATTGATTCCAACATGCAGATTTTATTTAGACTAGATATATGCCCGTGCGTTGCATGGGGTCATGACACAAAAAAAAAAAGATACACTAAAAGTTGTTTAAGGCACATATGGTAGCAAAATTATATTAAACTTTCAATATAATTATTCTGGCATCATAATGAAAAGAGAATGCACAATAGTTCATATATTTTTCTTCTATTTGTGATACTAATGTAATATGTGTATTAGGTCTCTCTCTATAATAGTCACTCAACTCATATTTCTAGAAGTGGATGGATGCTAGATAATTCATAGAGCTTTTTCTCTATTATTAAACTTTTAACTTTATACCAGGGACACTCCCTTTTTAGTTTGGCAGTTTAGATATTCACCAGTAATCTTATGCTACTATTTTTTTTTGAGACCGATCCGGATTTTTTTTTGAGACCGAGCTGGCGTCGTTCCTGTTTGATCTAGCGTGAGGTGACACTTTTATTTATAGAGACCGATCCGGATTTTTTTTGAGACCGATCCGGCTCCGTATTGCACCAGCTGTTTGCATGAGGGCAGGCACCGTACGGCCTGGGGGCGTGCGGGGCGGGCGTGGGGAGACAGCGCAGACGCGGGTTCGGTCTCAGTTCTGTAGCCTGGGGGCGGGCCCACACAAGAAATCCTGTGGACGAAACGTTCTCACTTTTAGGTAGCCGCAAGCTTATACTCAGTAAGCCAACCTGTTCGCTCGTTGATTTTAGTCTGAACTTATTAGCCAGTTAATAGTATTTTTCTCTTACAACAAACCAGTATCAATTGGGTTTATCAGCCTAGAAATCAGCCAACGAACAGGACGAACAATCGAGTAGAATCCGTGAGGACAGATGACAGAGATTGCACCATAAAAACAGAGGGCACACTGACGATTAATAGCAGTAGTTTTTGTGCTCATAGCACAGAGATAATTGTATCCTGCTCTAAAATGTGTTGCCTCTCTGGACTTGAGTACAAGAAAGTACAAAATAGCCGCTCGAAGATGTAAATGGAACCTGTACAGGTTCACAATTAACATCTCTCCTAGCGTAGCAAGTTGAATAATGGAGGCACGTGGCGCATTAAAGGCCTCTGTTTCATAACACAACACTAGCTAGCCAGGATGCACATTTTATATAGTAGGGGCTATATATATATATATATATATATATAAAGAGAGAGAGATTGCTAGTTCCTTTCATTCTGCCACCAGAGTTCTTAGTAGTATCGAAACCAATGGCCTTACAATGTTCAGAAATCCCTGCCTCTCCATACTCCATGGTGATACTAATACACTAACTACAACTCTCACCCTCCTAAACACTCCATGGTGATACTAATACACTAACTACAACTCTCACCCTCCTAAACTCCATGGTGATACTAATACACTAACTACAACTCCTCATGTGTCACAGGAGCTACATGAGTCAACAATACAACTACTACAGATTTCTAATGGGCTAAAGTGTTATAGTAGCTGACACAAACACTGTTTGCTTTTGTTAATTGAACCATCATTAGTTGGTTTTCCATTTTAGGGGCTACGGACAGGCCTGCAATTTACTGCCCGTATAAACCCAGCGTACATGCATATACAATTCTGGACTAGCTCATTGATCATTCATGCCCATGAAACCGGTGCCCTTGCTTCCTTTCCTTTCCTTTTATCTTCCTCATTAAATAGCACGTATATCAATTTATATTAATTATTACATATTTGGAGGGCCATGTATACATAACATATCGTCGGACACAGATCATCCTATTTTGCATAGAATTGAGATCTACAAGTTCGTATATAGTTGCATCAACTCCTCTTATTTCCCACATGAACCAAACAATAGAATAGAACTAAAATTCAAATTTCCATCTTAATTACTCCCATCAACTCCCATCGCCCTTCATATATAGTTGCCATACGCACCCTCATCCTCATAAGAGACCTACAAAGTCTGTAGGTACCACAAGCCTCAGTCTTATACATGTATCCTGGTTCCAATAAAAACATTTCCCATAGCATAGAAATCACCCAAAATCTGAGGCAGACAAGCTAGTATTATTATATTATATGTCACTACCTCAAGTCTGTCGTAGGATTGGGAAGCATCAGGATTGTTTGTATCACGGCAAGCGGCTCGTTCAGGGTATGTGACTATTCCACTACGAGGAAGATCCACACCAAGCCCTGAGATGGAGGAAGTAATAGAGCAGACAGTTCATTTGGATTTGCAACGTGAACACCCTTCCTGCGTGGCAGAAGCAAGCGCAAGAGTCATAATCTTCAACTCTCGAGGTGCAACCATTGTTGTGAATTGGATTTGCAAACTGCAATAGCTGCAACACTGAGTTCATTAGGCCTACTTAGACTAGCAACGTATCCTTCACTGTTCTCATGGGCAGAAGACACATCAGCATGATATGTGGGTCTTCCTCTGGCAATCTGTCAGTTTGTCAGCATGACAGTAGTGCATCCCCGACGCCACGAATTATTAATTTTAAAGTAAAAAAACACTGTTGGCCCTTCGACTTTAACTGGGTGTAACAGGGGTCTGTCAACATAGAAATTGTAGTTTGGGGTCCATAAGATATGTTGTTCCCTATACATATCCATTCAGGTCTCCTCGTGTATGCACCATGCACTAACCGGTTTTGTTAGGCAAATCAAGACAACATGCATTATGGGGAGCACGGTATGGTCGTGATCTCGCTGACTACCTTCAGCTTGATAGGCAAAGTACTTGGAGCTAGTTGCCATGTGTGACTCATGCCACTGCTGCTGTACATGTGGCATCGCCATCTGGAGTGGTCAACGACCCATGCAGTGGAGTTTCTGAATTGAGTCACTAAAAACATGAATTTCATACTAGATAGACTAAATCTATCAAGCAGGAGTTCACACTACGCCAGATATTATTCTATCACCATCGGTCCATTCACTAAACCTATCACTGGTAGATTCGGATCCACAGTGATAGGGCAGCTCATCACAGCTGGTTCTTTACCTGGTAGTGATAAGTGGTAAAAAATCAGAAAATTTGCGTTTTCCATCATTTGAAGAAGGCAATACCTCGGTGTTCTCATTCTCTCGAGCATCCATACCAGCTGAGTTATGCAACACATGTAACTATACAATTGATGCTATTCTTTTAATTATACAATTCCAAATCTTATATTGTATATTTGACACTATCTCAAATGAAAAAGATTATTTGTTAACTGCAAAGTGGTAGATATTGTTAAGTACTACAACTTGGGTGTTGAGTTTGTCTCTATTCACATTGTTAACCATATCAAATCCGATCCAAGAACTTATATTAAATATTAGGACTTGTAAACCTTCTCAAATTACAAAGTTGTCATGTATAAAGTTTTAGATCTTTTTGAGCTTTATAATTTTGAATTAAAGTTCATCTTGACCCGACCTCATATGAAAAACTTATGATGTTTTTGTGCAAAAAAAACCTCAGCCATATATTTCTAGGTGTGTTGCCTGGCCACCCCTTCAGATATTTTTTTTCTAGACAAGAGACATGCATATATAGAGGTGGTTGTGTGAACCATGGCTAAGAATTGATTAATATTATATATACGTATCCTTGTTGCTAATGGTCATTTATGCTTCTGTCCGAAATGCACGCTTGCAGCTAGTAAGTGTTACATTGTCTCCCTTCATGCTGGAAGAAACGTTTTCTAGTTCAGTCAAGTCACTAGGTGAAAATGAAATCTAATCCCTTATTCTGTTTCCTCAATATCTTAGAGCTACACAATCCACAACCTACCTTAGCAGTTTGCCTTGCCTTATACACTAGTTGATAACTGATGCAAACATGGTCACCGCAGCCAAGAAGAAACACTGCCCAAATGATAAAAAGTTTTATGTTGCTGCCTGTGTTTGTTTGCTTAAATCTGATGTGGCCGGATAAACAAGCAAACATAACAGAGGTCACCGCCATCTGTGTGTACTCTCAACTTAAGCTAAAAAGGCCATTGGTACTATCTAGTAAAGGAGCACATCAATGCTAGAATCCGATTTGATACCGAGCGGGCTGAAGCCATAATTATGATATTATTTTTCAATAGCTAGAAAATTGACTTGTCCTACATTAGCCCTATTTCATACTAGCATATAAGTTCGTAAAGGCATTTCCATGCTATATATATGCCTAACGAGAGCTGATAGTTGTGTCTGTGAGAGGGAGAGAAGCGGAGAGGGTTCAGGGCATTACAAATCCCAATTATATATAGTAATACACTGCAGAGGCACCAGGTGTTCCTCAAAGCCTGTATATATATGTGCAAGCCAGTCTGTAGCTTTAGAAGTGAAAATGTTCCGTGTGATGAATGGGGGTCTCAATGTGTAGGATTGAGATACATCAGGATGTCTATCGTGCTGATGAATGTAGCTGCTAGAGACTTCTGTCTTGAGGACACTGAATGGGTGTTCTTGCACGTAGCACGTCCTGCCCGTTGTATTAGGCTCGTAGACACTGCTAAAGTTTGGAATTTATATGCAGCACATTGTCCCATTAAAGAATTACTTTCTGGTATGCAAGAGGAGTGAATGTGATGGGGACGTGATTCCCGATCTTCCGTCAGGTTCAAGATAACTATCGATTTGGTGAAGAGCGACACACCGATCCGGCTTTAGATCACAAAGACTCGAACCCTGCAACCTTAGCACCACGTCTCCTCTAGTTATCAACCGTGTCACAATCCGATTGATCTCACCAAGAAGGCTAATCCCTGTTGCGAATCGAAAAACACAAGCAAGAACAAGATAAAACGCAACTCAAGTAATAGTGACAATTGTGGATATATGATTGAGCACTCAAATGTAGGGTTTCATAAATCGATAACGGTGACTGTTCAAATACAGATTGATCTAAAGCAAAACTCAAATCCTAACGTAGGTGGCGGCTGCAGCCTAAGGGGCGTCCAAGGACCCTCTTCACGTCCTAAAGGTGTCCCAACACGTTACAAGGCCCAATGGCCCAAAAGACGGCGACGCAGCGCCCTGACAGATTCTATACGTCAAATTGTTTCAACGATTCCTGTTGCTTCTAATCGAATTTTGATGTGGGGCCCCTTCCATTAGTTATCTTATTAAATTATCTTTCCATCCATATGTGGATTGCTGAAAACGGAGTCCGTATGCTACCTGTGCATCCATTTTACTACACGCTGCTCTTGGAGCCCGAGATGGACTCGAACTTGACTTGGATTAGGCCTCCAACTTGGCTTGGACGCCCTTGCTTGCCTCCTAAGGTGGTGGCCAAGGGGGAGGACGTCCAAGGGCTTCCTTTATGTGTTCTCCATCTCCTTGGGGCGTGCTCCAACTTCGCCCAGGGTCCCAAGGGTGAAAAACAAGCCCATGATGATGATGTAGCTCCCGACAGCAATAGCGACAGCATGTCTTGATGATTTGGTGGCCTTGCCGACATGATGTTGAGATGGGATCAGATCTATTTAAAAGCTTATAAAACAATCTTTCCATCAAGAGCTCACTGACCGCAATCGCACTCTGAGACACATTTGTACCTACAAGCAAATAATGACATGTACATGTGGAACCAAGTAAATTGTATCAAAAATCACTATGCAAATATAGGAATGAGCCCACCTTATAATCAATGGTCATATCCGAAGGTGTCGTGTCCTCATCATCCTCCCCTTCTTGATGGCAAACCGTCCTCGATTTGAGCTTAGTTAGAGGACAGGTTGTAGGTAGTAGCCAACGTTGCCCCCCTTCTTGAAATTTAACCTGTTTCTTTATAACAAAACTTGGATCTCGACATGACATGATTATATCTATTATAGCCCTTTAATTGATCATATTGTTGCACAACAAAAGGAGATTTCGGATTTGAACAAATATAAACACGATGCACCATATACTCTCCTTTACAATTATATTTTCAAAAGAAATGATATGTACAAGTAGACAACCATGTCAATTCAACATATTTAAGTTTCTCTTCCAAACTACTAAGAGCACACAGAGTATCAAACTCAATATAACCCAAAGTATTTAAAGAAGACAATAATTTCAGTTCATCTTTTTCAGTTACAATGGGAAGCAAAATTTTATTTTCATCATAAGTGTTTGGTTCCAAGGCAAAAGAATCAGCCTCATTCACCAGTTGTGACATAGGAATAACAAAAGCATTATCACATAACTCTTCTTTATCACAAACAAGAGCAGAACAATTATTTTGTGACAAAGGTAATTTAGATTTGGTGTCCACTAAATGTTGCTCTATTATAGCATGAGTGGTGGACAAATTCAGCACATCATCACTAATTTCAACAATATCATATTTGATAACAAGCATAAAAGAACCTTTCAATTCAGATACTTGCTTATTTTTAGATTTAACATCTAATTATTTCTTTCCATTAGCAGCTCTATCTCCACTAGTTTGTACAATTTCAGCATGGTTTAAAGTCTTACCAGACTCCAAAGTGTGTGCGGGAGGTGGTGGTGCTGGTGAAGATGCTGTTGCAGGGGCGGAAGCAGTCACTCGCCTTTTTATCGTAGTCTCGACCTTCGCAAATGCTTGTTCCACCCTTGCTAAAATCTGGTTGAGGTTGTCATCAATGTTGCTCCGGTTCTTTTGCTGACATACTTGCAAATCTTTTTCTGCAAGCATAGCAAGCGGGAACAAACTATTGAGACTATAAAATTCGTTATGAAAAAAACAATATCTTGTATTTCATGCCTCAAACCACCATAAAAGCGAACAATTCTATCTTCCATGTCATCTACTATCCCACAACGTATTGCACACTTTTGAAACTTTGCATAATATTCCGGAACGGACATATTACCTTGCTCTAAGTGCTGCAATTTCTTACGCCATTCACGTTTATAAGAAGGAGGAATAAAACGATCACGCATTGCTTCTTTTAGTCTATCCCATGATTCAGGTTGTTGATGCAAATTGTCTAGTTCTCGCCACCAGAATTGAGCAAACTATTTAAATTCACTAGTGGCGTGTTTAACTCTATGTATCTCAAGAACTAGGTGGGAATTAAACTCTTGTTCTATAGCTATCTCCCAATCAAAATATTTTCTCCATCATAAAATCCAACAAAAGATGGAATGGTAAATTTACCTCTCATACCTTGATGATTATAGTCTATATGTGATGGCTGATTGTTCTTCATTTGGTCCATCCTTGTAAACTTCGGTCCATAATTTCCTACAATTCACTCTTAAAATGAAATTCGTTGTTTGATATTGTTAGAAATCAAGTGTTCTTACCAAAGTAAGACCGTGACGATAAAACTGGTGGCTGGTTCATGATACATGTGAGGGCGTGTCACCAAGATTACAAGGGTCTTTTTCTGTATAGATCTGAAGTATTTATGTGGAGCTTGGGAGGTATAGAAAGAGAAATAATTTATATATGGCACACAAAGTCATGTGAGATAGCAATATTAAATAAATGTCCAGAGCACTTGTCCTAGTTGCTGGCCTATACGTGTTCCTACAAGTAGTTATGACAAACAAGGGAGTGAAATAAGTATGAAAGGTAGCAATGGAAATATGGACAAGGCAAAAGGCACCACAAACAATAGAGCTATTGGGTGTTCCCTATGTGCTCCTTTTCTCTTCTCTTCTCTTTTCTTTTACTATTTTTTCTTTTCTTTTCTGGTCCAAACTTTTTTTTTGCTTTTTGCACTTTTGTTATTTTTTATCAGCAAGGAGCATACAAGAATAAACCACAAAAAAAATTGAGCTCAATTGGATAAAAGATGTGGCCTATAGAAAATCAGGATTGTGCTCTGAAAAGCATGCCAAAACTTGTGGGTCCAGAAACTCGATTTTTCGGATCGAATTTTACAAATCTAGTTTTTGCGAACCCAGCTTTGCTGGGATGAAACTGATCTAAAATTTTCTAGCGTTCTCCATAGAAATAAAATTCGCCCTATTTCGAGTTCGGATGCGAAAGTTATGACTACTTTTTGAAAAGCAGTCCGAATCAGGGTTTTAGTGGACACAAGATGCAAACAGATGATGATATGGAATGGCGGCGGGTGGAGGGATCAACACAAACTAGAAAAGAACACAATCTAAACCAGTGACCTAGGACACAAACTCAACATGGCGGACTTTGAAACTGAATCATGCAAAGGCTATGCCACGAATAGTTTTAGGACAGGAAACAAATATAGTGGTGGACTATGGAACGAAGGTGAAAACACTCGAACTAAGGGTAAGATGCGAACTTGACGGTATACCTGAAGCTCTGATTACCACTTGATGGGGACGTGATTCCCGATCTTCTGTCAGGTTCAAGATAACTATCGATTTGGTGGAGAGCGACACACCGATCTGGCTTCATATCACAAAGACCTGAACCCTGCAACCTTAGCACCACGTCTGCTCTGGTTAACAACTGTGTCATAATCCGGTTGACCTCACCAACAAGACTAATCTCTGCTGCGAATCGAAGAACACAAACAAGAACAAGATAAAACGCAAGTCAAGTATAGTGACAATTGCGGATGTATGATTGAGCACTCGAATGTGGGGTTTCACAAATCGATAACGGCGACTGTTCAAAGACAGATTGATCTAAAGCAAAACCCAAACCCTAATGTAGGCGGCGGCTGCGGATTATATAGCCTAAGGAGCGTCCAAGGACCCCTCTTCACGTCCTAAAGGTGTCCCAACACGTTACAAGGCCCAACGGCCCAAAAGACGGCGCCGCAGCACCCTGATAGATTCTGGATGTCAAATTGTTTCGACGATTCCCGTTGATTATAATGGAATTTTGATGTACGACCACTTCCATTAGTTACCTAATCAAATTATCTTTCCATCCATATGTGGATCGCCGAAAACGGAGTCCGTATGCGACCTGGGCATCCGTTTTACTACACGCTACTCCTGGAGCCCGAGATGGACTCGAACTTGACTTGGATTGGGCCTCCAACTTGGCTTGGACGCCCTTGCTTGCCTCCTAAGGTGGTGGCCAAGGGGGAGGGCGTCCAAGGGCTTCCTTTATGTGTTCTCCATCTCCTTGGGGCATGCTCCAACTTGACCCAGGGTCCCAATGGTGAAAAACAAGCCCATGATGACGATGTAGCTCCCGATAGAAACAGCGACAGCATGTATTGATTATTTGGTGGCCTTACTGATGTGATATTGAGATGGGACCAGATCTATTTGAAATCTTATCAAATAAGCTTTCCATCAAGTGCTCATTGACCGCAATCGCACTCCGGATGGAGGAGTTATGACCTTCCCAATGAAGCATTGTCGGGTCACCGATGAACTGAAAATTCAACTTTGATGAACTTACACTTTGAGACACATTTGTACCTACAAGCAAATAATAACATGTATTTGTGGAACCAAGTTAATTGTACCAAAAATCACTATGCAAATATATGAATGAGCTCACCTTATAATCAATGATCATATCCGAAGGTGTCATATCCTCATCAGAATGTCTAGTAAAAGGACCAAGATGCCCCTGCTACGGGTCCCACCCATCACCCCCTCATCTGCCTCTGCTCTCCTGTGCTCTGTCAGTGCCAATAACGATAACGTCCTTGGCGTTCCCACGACTGGCAGAGTAGAGGCCATCATGTGGGAAGGTTGTGCAACCGCAATGAGCTGGCCTCGCCGCTCAAGCACAACTGCCACATGCGCTGGATTCATGGCCTGATGTTCCTCCGCTTCCATGCATGGCAGGCGAGGAGACGTCCCGACGAGTCCACGCTTGACTCACCATCGATTATGGAGCGCTAGCAGGAGCAGAGCAATAATAGCAGGCGCAGTCAGGGTAGAACGAATGGAGGCGAAGGGCATACGTGACAGTTTGTACATTCTCTTTCTCCTCGCGGCTAGAAATAAATGTTTTAGTTGGTGTAGTGTGTAGTTGACAAATTCATCTTTCAGCTGATGTCCGAGAGACAAATTCGACTTCAGGCGTGTGTTCCAGGCAAAACCAAGGTTTCTGGATGTCTCCCAGACAAAAATCTCAAAGCTGCTAAATGCCAGAGCAGTTGTGCTAGGCGTGGGAAAGAGAAGATTGAGCCCAAATATGAGATCTGATTTCGTTAACATTTTGATTTGATTCCAGATATCCACAATGCTTTGTAATCTAATTGAATTCTCAACAAATTCTCTGAAATTCAGCAAGATCACTTAATTGCCAAGGAATATTGTTGCACGGTTTAGATTTTACAGTGATATCATGTGTACCTAGCATTTTATTTATTTGAAAGGGTGTGCTATGATGCATTTTGAGCACTAAGAAAAATCATAAAACGATGTTAAGTTTCTTGTTTTCTGAAATTTATTTGTATATATGCTAACGGAATGTATGCACCAACATGAGAAAAGCAAGGAAAAAATTCATAAAGACATTTTGTATAAATAGTGACTTGATTTATGTATGGTTCTTATCTTGGTCGTTACATCTATTTTAGCTAATAATATTTTCTTAATAAAATTCATTGCTGTGTAACTTGAGATTTTGGTATGTTACACTTGAATGCATCAAACATGATGAGAAATTTTGAAAATGTGGAAACGATTACTATAATAACTTATTCACTTCTTAAAATGGAAATTATATGGTGTGACATTTATGACCCTAGAATACTAATATTACATCACAACAACGAAGTATTTTGTAACATACAAGTATATCATGCTATGACATCACCTCAAGCAATAATTAGGCTAATCTTTTCAATATTGCTAGAACATTGACTTGTCCCACATTAACCCTATTTCCTGGCAGTCCATTCATGCTAGATGCTAGATACTGGGTATTGGCCAGAGGCTGGGATGTATGAGGCAGTGGGTGGTGATCCGCGCGAGGCAACTAGTATCTATTTCTTCCGTGGCAATCGTAAGTGCGAGTTACAAAACTTCCCAATGTTTCCTAATCCTGATGAGAACCACTTGCAGCACTAGAATTTTCTGGCTTGCATTTTATTCACTACCCCAGATCTGGACATCACTGCCGGTTTAAAAACCCACTTCACTGCCGGATTTTAAACCGACAGTGGCATACCGGCAGTGATGTGGGGTACATCACTGCCGGTCCTTAAAAACCGACATTAATCGATCTATAGGAAAACAATTAGTCGGTTCCACAACTCCACCAGCGGTGTCTAGTTGAACAACACCGCCGGTTTGTAGTGCCAACCGGCGCGATGGTTGCTTCAAGAGTGTCGGTTCTTGGCTCAAGCCCGATAGTGTTGTACAAGCCTACACTATCGGTTCATGGATCAAACCGGCAGTGTTGTCGTAACCATCAGTGTCGTTTGATGGATCAAACCGGCGATGTTGTCAACCATCGATGTCGGTTCATGGTTTCAAGCGGCGGTGTTGATTAAACCTACATCGCCGGGTTCATGGATCAAACCGGCAAAGGTTGTCGTAACCATCGTTGTCGGTTGATGGATCAAACCGCGATGTTATCGTAACCATCGATGTCGGTTCATGGTTCAAGCCGGCGAAGTTGAGCAAGCCAACAACGCCGGTTTGTTGCTAACCAACCCGATGATGGCCCGTTAAGATTTTATTGTTTTATAATTTATTTCAATTTGTATTTTTCGTGGAATCGGGTTTCGCTTTATATACGCTTACGTGAGACGACATGTTTATCAATATTAAACATTACAAATGTTACTGATTTACAATTCAAAAGTTCTTATCCAGATCTCGATCCCTCAAAATAGAAAAGAAATGTTCTCGGACTTCACAGATTGTGCAATGCTTCTCGAGATTTCTTACAATAATCTAGCGAGCCACTTTGGGCCATATTGGACCTTGTACTTCATGGATTGTGCAATGGAAAATAGTCCATTTTTTTTCCAATACCTCGGCTAAGATGAATTTTGCCACTCCGATTGTAGTCAAGCGGACGATCTCCATGTCTATGCACCTTCGTTAGCTTAAATTTCTTGCGCTATCATTCAAAAAAGATGATATCCAAAGAGGAACAGTAAATCATTTTGTTGAATTATTAACAGACATAAATGAAATGAAGATTATACACACCAACTTATCGGCTTCTTCCGATTTCCCGCCGATGTAGCGAAGCATTGCCCACATTACATAAAACCCGCATTCATTGTTTCCCGCCGGCTGTGATAGGTACTTCCCCTCCATTTTGACAACCTTGAATGGGACCGGCTTTCCACCGATATGTCTTCTTCGGACACTAAGCAACATTAAAAGGAGAAACATTAGAAAGTGGTATGTGTAATTAGAAAATAATATGTTATTAGGATCGCTTACTAATTCAGCATTGACACCAGTGCATCCAGATGATGAAATAGTTTTTTCTTCGAGTCCCACACCTCGAGCAGATTTTTGGTAAAATTAACACAAATGAAGACGAAATGGTTGCTGCAATCACAGAATCCTAATTATCGAATAATCTTAACGAAAAAAGAAGCATAAAATTAAAAGCCGAGAACACATACTTTCATGATTGTAGGCTAGAAGTATGTGGGTTTTCTTCTTCTCATGTGAATTCATCGAAAAGCGACAATCAATCTCTATTTCAGGTCTTCCACATCACATCCATAGAGGTCTAGACATGTCCTCTCATTGACTCGCATGGGGTCCAAGAAGCCTATGTAATCCCATTTGCTTTTTAGAATGTAAAATTTTGCTATACACCTACATAAAATCATGGGAAGTGCTCAAAAGTTAACAATTTGTGTCTCGAGAGAGTAGTTAATTGTAATATAAATGCGATGTAGGGTACTTACATAGTCCACAGTGTCAGCAGTTGAACATCGAGATCGCGTTTCTGGTATAGCTAGAACAAGCACTCCCACTCGACATCGAACTTCTCTTCTTCAGGATAATTGAAAACATATGGCGAACGGATAATAACCTCAAAACCAAAGCTATCCGCCTCTGTTGCTTGAGCCATGTAATATTCATGTAAATGACGCATATATGTTGTCAGATTTTTATTCTCATGATTGGGAACCAAAATATTGCCCCTTACATACTTTATTGCTGGTGTTGCCATCCTTTGTACATCATAATAGATGGTCACAAAATTCTTCCATAGTTAATCCTAGGTTATCTTCGATGTACTTTTGTATGTTCCTTAAATCTTTATTGTGTATTTCTTCGTCTCTTGTTGTAGCGTATTTATTACATGTTTGCCTTTTCAATTCGGACTTCAACATAAGCGAAGGCGTGAGGCACAGAGATTGAAGAAACTAACACAATCCTCCTTGAGATGTATGTCAGTAAACTTTTCTTCCATCAAGGAGGAAACGCTGCCACTGAACGGCCTTTTTCTTTTCTGTTGGTCCACTTTGGGAGCATTAGCGACCGAATCCAATGACCTTTTCTGCAACTGCGAGAATGTCCTTGATCTTGTTTTGGGCTGAGGTGGAGGAGGAGGAGGATGACGACGAGAATTATGTTTTCCTAGCACTGATGAAGGAGGAGGAGGAGGAGTCTCTTTTCTCGGGGCTGATGAAGATGGAGTCGGACGAGGAGGAATAGAAGGAGACCTCTGTCTTCTCGGGGGGTGATGGCTCTAGATGAGGAGGGGAGTGATCTCTGTTGGGAGATGGTGAGTTATCATCACGAGTGGGCGAAGACTCGCAGTCATCCTCATCATTAGAGGACAATTGGTGGTCAAGCTTAATGAAGCGCTTGCGCCAGGCCACTTGAGAGCCCTTGTTATGACCAAGATTTGGCTGTCTTCCTTCTGCTTGTACTACTCAATTGGTATCTTGTTATACTTCTTATCAATTATTTTGTCAATGGTGATGCGAGCGTACCCCAGTGGAATTGGGCGGCCATTAATTCTCCCGTCTCCCACAGGCTAGGCCTGGCCGAGCGCCACCTTGTCCTTTGTCCATTCCTGACGGATGTACAACCTGACATTGATGGGTTCATGGATGATGTGCCCACCGGATGAGGCACATTCGCCTCTTTCTTCGTCGAGCGAGGTCGATCCAGTAGCTGCCGCGACCCCTAAACTGTGGGGTTAAAGGCGAGGGAGTAGGGTTTTGTGGTCTTGCCGACCCTTGGACATCAAAATTTGCTCGACTCGGCGCTTCAATCTGGTCGCCTCAATCCGTGGCTTCCATTCATGCCTTTCCATCTCTTTTAGTCTCCTCAAATACTCGCCTCATGTTCCTCTCTACCCCTAGAGTGGCTCTGGTAAGTGTTAGATTCTTGGGAATGCTAGTTTCTAAGGAACAACACTAGTTCCTCTAGTCGCGACTAGGGAGCTCCTTGTTTCCAAGTGCTTGGGTGAGCACGTCTTCCTCCCTATTAGAAGTGCAGTCCCTTGCCTCACCTCCTCAATTACCGGGAGATCTTCTAGATGAGTTCGCTCATGGTTTGATTTGAGGTTCCGCTTCAAATCTGGCATCTTTTGGGCGTAGCCACGAGAGCCGAGATGATGAGGATTAAATGCGCTTTCTATGAATTCTCCTTATTCTTCCTGCTCAGTTCTAAGTACTCCTCGGATAACCTGTATTCCTTGAAAGCCTGCCAGAAGTCCTTCTGCTTGCTAACTGTCCACCATCGAAATCTGGCTCTTTATTTTGGAGGACAAAATTCTTGTATAATGTCCCCTTGAAATTCTTGAAGCATGTCCCCATGATTTCTTTTGCTTTTTTCTTGATTAACTCCTTGTCATACTCGGCTGGGAAAGTGAAATACTCTGGGATCTTGACATCCCATATGTAATCCATCTCGCTTTCGGGAACCCTCCACCGGTCATCATCTTTCCCAATCCACTTCCTGTACTTAATCGGGATGAAGTCCCTGACAAGTAACCCGAGGATAGTCTTGTATTTGGTCAAAGTTATAGGCGGTGAGAGTGGATCCCCGAATTCATCGAACTCAGTAATGTGCTAGTGTGCATTCCTACCAATAGGAATCTTTGACACGCCTCGCTTGGATCTAGCCTTCCTGCTACCCGAACCCTCTGGCTCCTCGGCCGGTGTAGGCTCCTGCTAGAGACACTAAGTAAGCTATGACCCTCTCAATTGATTAGCGTGTGTGGCTACATAGTGACATGATACCAAAGTTACCTGGCCATCTTGGTCATTTTGACCCAGATCGAGCAGGCCGGACGGGGTTCATGGCAGCTCGTTCTCACTGACCTGATTGACACCGTCACCGTTTGTCGGATCTTGCGGCTCTCTGTCCCAAATGATATCAGCCGCTTCTTGTTGCCGATTAGTTCTTCGCGACGGAGGTAACGGCGACGATGAGTCATGGGCGTGACACGATCGTGGTTAGTTTTGGCATGAACAACTACTAATAGCATATGTTCATATATATATAATATGTTTAATGCAAAGTCTAATAATAAGTCCACATACAACAAAGTCAAATAATAACATATGTTCACCTAGAAAAATTCATTGTTTGATTGACCACATACAACAAAGTCCACATATTTGTTCTATGAAACTAAGCCTACATCAACTTCCAAATAAGAAAAGCAATGACCATAGCCATAAATAGAAGCATGACATCTTTCCAAGACCAAGGAGCAATTCTCCTAATCTTCACATCTCCTGGGTGGCTTCTCTTTGATCTCCAAATGCAGTGGATGGCCATGGTTTGCATTCATTGGACCATAGTAGGCCGGTTGCCCATGGTTTGCAAGGTGGGCCGGATGACTATAGTAGGCCCTCAAAGCTTCAGCTTCTGTGTTGTATTTTTTGTGCAAATTACCAGGGTAGCGATTGACTTGAGCATAGCAATCTTCCCTAGTTCGATAAATCCCAGGCATGTGACCAACATGCACTACATACTATGCCATGGTTGCCTATACATTTAAGTAAATTAGGCATGTGGTAAGTGGTAATGGTAACTCACGAACAAGAGTTATTATTCAAGTTATATGGCCAAACTAAATCTATTTAATGTTCTTTATCCTTGACATTCCATCATAATCAATTGACACTCTACCTATAGCGATTATACCTATACACATTTGTCAAGAATCCATCATTGCTTAAGCAAGAGTAGAAATTCTTATCTAACTCTTACACAAACAGAACACTCCCTACCGTCACAAATAAGACGTCTATAGTCATTAACGTGTACCTTTGATTGCTAGTTTCCATTGCTTGCAATAATTACAAAGTATGAGAGATATCATCACATTATGCAACTACTATTCGAGATAGATATGCTCATATCATTGTCACACATTCAATCTAACTATGTCAAGAGGTGTTGATGATCAATGTTTAAATACTTAGATCTGCACAGTAGTAAAAAGGTCACTTAGGCTGTGACTCGAGGGAATAACTTATTGCGACAACATGCAAATAACACCAATGGTTCTTAAACAGCTTTAGGGCCATGATTACTAGGTCCTCAACAAGGTAGCATAATCTCTTTAGGGAAAAAACTAACTGGTTTATGTAACAAAGCATGTACATATAAGGATAGCTAAACCAAGGAGTATGACATGTAACTCAATCGAATAG